>JBBBDQ010002150.1:0-82293 GCA_037127315.1 Ascarosepion bandense
GGTTCAAACCGTATATTAGAATAACAGAACATATATACAAATTCGAGGGTTAGTCGTGGGCTGTTTGGGCCAGGAAGAAAGACATAGAAACAAGAAGTAATGTTCAAACCGTGTATTAGAATAACAGAACATATGTACAAATACAAGGGTTAGTCGTAGGCTGTTTGGGCCAGGAAGAAAGACCCGGAAACAAGAGGGTAGGTTCAAACAGTATATTAGAATAACAGAACATATGTACAAATGCGAGGGTTAGTCGTGGGTTGTTAGGGCCAGGAAGAAAGACATAGAAACAAGAAGTTGGTTAAAATATTTTATTAGAATAACAGAACATATATACAAATACGAGGGTTAGTCGTGACCTGTTAGGGGCAGGAAGAAAGATAGAAAAAAGAAGGTAGGTTCAAACAGTGTATTAAAATAACAGAATATATATACAAATACGAGGGTTAGTCGTGGGCTGTTTGGGCCAGGAAGAAAGACATAGAAACAAGTAGGTAGGTTCAAACAGTATATTAGTATAACAGAACATATATACAAATACGAGGGTAAGTAGTGGGCTGTTTGGGCCAGGCAGAAAGACATAGAAACAAGAAGGTAGGTTCAAAGAGTATATTAGAATAACAAAATATATATACAAATACGAGTGTTAGTCGTGTGCTCTTTGGCCCAGTAAGAAAGACCCGGAAACATGAAGGTAGTTCCAAACAGAGTATTAGAATAACAGAATATATATACAAATACGAGGGTTACTCGTGGTCTGTTTGGGCCAGGAAGAAAGACCCGGAAACAAGATGGTAGCTTCAAACAGTATATTAGAATAACAGATCATATGTACAAATACGAGGTTGAGTCGTGGGCTGTTGGGCCCGGAAGAAAGACAAAGATACAAGAAGGTAGGTGAAAACAATGTATTAGAATAACAGAACATATATACAAATTCGAGTGTTAGTAGTGGGTTGTTAGGGACAGGAAGAAAGACACGTAAACACCAAGGGAGTTTCAACCAATGTATTAGAATAACAGAACATATATACAAATTCGAGGGTTAGTCGTGGTGTGTTTGAGTCCGGAAGTATTATTTAGAAACAAGAAGGTACGTTCAAACAGTGTACATAAAATAACAGAACATACATACAAATACGAGGGTTAGTCGTTAGCTGTTTGGGCCCGGAAGAAAGACATAGAAACAAGAAGGTAGGTTCAAACAGTGTATTCGGATAACCGAACATATACACAAATACGAGAGTTTGCCGTGAGCTGTTAGGGCCAGGAAGAAAGACACGGAAACAAAAAGGTAAGCTCAAAAAGTGTATTAGAAGAACATAATATATATACAAATACGTGGGTTAGTCTTGGGCTGTTTGGGCCAAGAGGAAAGACCCAGAAACAAGAAGGTAGATCTAAACAGTGTATTAGAATAACAGACTACATAGACAAATACGAGGGTTAATCAGGGTCTGTTTGGGCCAAGGGGAAAGACCCAGAAACAAGAAGGTAGATCTAAACAGTGTATTAGAATAACAGAAAATATATGCAAATAGGAGGGTTAGTCATGCGTTGTTTGGGCCAGGAAGAAAGACATAGAAACAACTAAATATTTTCAAAGAGTATATTACATTAACAGAATATATATACAAATACGACGGTTAGTCTTGACCTGTCAGGTCCAGGAAGACAGATATAGAAAAAAGAAGGTAGGTTCAAACAGTGTATTAGAATAACAGAACATAAATACAAATACGAGGGTTAGTCGTGAGCTGTTTATGCCCGAAAGAAAGACATAGAAACAAGATGGTAGGTCCAAACAGTGTATTAGAATATCAGAACATATATGCAAATACGAGGTTTAGTCGTGGGCTGTTTGGGCCAGGAAGAAAGACAAAAAACAAGAAGGTAGGTTCAAACCGTATATTAGAATAACAGAACATATATACAAATATAAGGGTTAGTCGTGAGCAGTTTGGGCCCGGAAGAAAGACATAGAAACAAGATGATAGGTCAAACAGTGTATTAGAATGACAGAACATAGATACAAAAACGAGGGTTAATGCTGACCTGTGAATGCCAGGAAGAAAGACATAGAATCAAGAAGTTAGGTTCGAACAGTGTATTAATATAACAGAATATATATAAAAATACGAGGGTTACTCGTGGTCTGTTTGGGCCAAAAAGAAAGACCCGGAAACAAGAAGGTCGGTCCAAACAGTGTATTAGAATAACATAATATATATACATAAACGAGGGTAAGTCATGGGCAGTTTGGGCCAGGAAGAATGACCTAGAAACAAGAAGGTATGTTCAAACAGTGTATTAAATTAACAATATATATACAAATACGAGGGTTAGTCATGGCGTGTTTGTTCCAGGAAGAAATACACGGAAAGAAGAAGGTAGTTTCAAACAGTGTATAATAATGACTGAATATATATACAAATACGAATAGTCATGGGCTGTTAGGCCCAGGAAGAAAGACCCGGAAACAAGAAGGTCGGTCTAAACAGTGTATTAGAATAACATAAAATATATACAAATACGAAGGTCAGTCATGGGCAGTTTGGGCGAGGTAGAAAGACATAGAAACAAGCAGTTACGTTCAATCAGTGTATTAGATTGACAGAATATATATGCAAATACGAGGGTTAGTCATGGGCTGTCTGTGCCAGGAAGAAAGACATACAAACAAGAAGGTAGTTTCAAAGAGTGTATTTGAATAACAGGATATATATAAAAATACGAGTGTTAGTCATGGGCTGTTTGGGCCAGGAGGAAAGACCCGGAAACAAGAAGGTAGGTCCAAACAGTGTATTAGAATAACAGACTATATTTACAAATACGAGGGTTTATCATGGTCTGGTTGGGACAGAAAGAATGACATAGAAACAAGCAGATGGTTTCAAACAGTGTATTAGAATAACAGAATATATATACAAATACAAGGTTTAGTCATGGTCTCTTTTGGCCAGGAAGAAAAACATAGAATCAAGAAGGTAGGTTCAAATAGTGTATTAGAATAACAGAACATATATACAAATACGAGGGTTAGTCATGGGAAACAAGAAGGTAGGTTCAACCCGTGTATTAGAATAACGGAATATATATACAAATACGAGGGTTAATCATGGTCTGTTTGGGCCAGTAAGAATGACATAGAAACAAGAAGGTAGTTTCAAACAGTGTATTAGAATAACAGAATATATCTATAAAAATACGCGGGTTAGTTATTGGCTGTTTTGGCCAGGAAAAAATATCCGGAAAGAAGAATGTAGGTCCAACAAGTGTATTAGAATAACAAAATGTATATAAAATTACGAGGGTTAGTCATGGGCTGTTTGGGCCAGGAAGAAAAACATAGACAATCGCATCTACCTCCCATTAGCATGGGACAGGCTAGCCTCCCAGAGAGTAAAATACTACGCCTCCTTGGCCTTACACTTTCGGCGGACATCAAATGGAATTACTATATCGAATCCATTGCCAAATCTGCTGCTATGAAAGTCGGCTCCCTGTGCAGGGCCCGGGAGTTTTTCCCACCTGAATCTATTCTGCACATATACAAATCTAGCATCCGCCCGTGTATTGAATATTGCTGCCATATCTGGTCGGGTGCCCCTGCTGCTCTCCTTGGGCTTCTTGACAAAATACAAACGAAGATCTGTAACGTGGTTGATATTGACTTGGCAGACCGGCTGCAGCCGCTCTCTCACCGGCGTGATGTGGCTTCCCTATGACTCTTCTACAAGTACTTTCATGGCTTCTTCTCCGATGAGCTTAGATCACTGGTGCCGCCTAAGCACGAATTTACACGAGATACTAGATTAGCAACTAGGTCCCACCCTTTTACAGTTAAACAAATAAGATGTAACCTTAAATTCTACTCCAACAGCTTCTTTTCTCACGCTTCCCGCCTGTGGAACTCCCTTCCACAAGTCTGCTTTCCCGACAGGTACAATCTCCAGGTGTTTAAATGTAGGGTCAGTAGACACCTCCTATCAGACTAACTCCCAATTATTCTCAGAACACTCTCATCTACCCAACCCTCATTCTCGTTATCCTTACCCACCTATCACCCACCCTCTGACATTTCCTATATTTAATCATCCTTTCTCCACTCTATGTAGCCCCCTGCGCAGTAGTGGCAGTGACATGCCTTGCTCGGGGTGAAACGCTTTAAAAAAAAAAAAAAAAGAAACAAGCTGGTATGTCCAAACACTGTATTAGAACAGCAGAATATATATACAAATGCGAGGGTTAGTCATTGGCTGTTTGACCCAGGAAGAAAGTCCAGGAAACATGAAGGTAGTTCCAAAAGTGTATTAGAATATCAGAATATATATATACAAATACGTGGGTTAGTCATGGCGTGTTTGGTCCAGGAAGAAAGACACAGAAACAAGAAGGTAGGTTCAAACAGTGTATTAGAATAACGGAACATATATACAAATACGAGGGTTATTCGTGGGCTGTTAGGGCCAGGAGAAAGACCCAGAGACATGAGGGAATGTTCAAGCAGTGTGTTAAATTAACAGAATATATATACCGATACGAGGCTTAATCATGGACTGTTTGGGCCAGGAAGAAAGACATAGAAACAAGACGGTAGATTCAAACAGTTTATTAGAATAACAGAACATATATACAAATACCAGCGTTAGTCGTGGGCTGTTAGTGCCAGGAAGAAAGACATCGAAGCAGGAAGGAATGTTCCAACATTTTATTAGAATAACAGAATATATCTACAAGTGGAAATGTTAGTACTTGGCAAATAGAAGTGTACGTCCGAACTGTATATTTGCGGTCTCGGAAGTCACGCATGTTAGTATTTATGGAAGGAGAAGGGTCCATTCTACTGTACATAAGACACCATAACAATGTCCCTGTTTGATTTTAGTATAGCCAGACTATAATTGACATTTTGATGAAAGGGGATAAAACTTTTTTTTTTCTTAAACTGACGTACAGGTACCTGCACAAATTTGTAAGGTAGAGGTGATTGCACACACACACACACACACACACACACACACACACACACACATATATATATATATATATATATAATGGAAATTTATTTTTTATTTAGAATTAATATAGTTTACATTGCGACTCGAAAACTTCTATGCTTCGAGATTTTTACCTTGTCATCAGGCAATGTTAGATTTTCGCAACAATGATCCAATATTGCCTGATGATGAGATAAAAATCTCGAAACAGAAATTTCTGGGTCGCAATATAAACTATATTAATTTTAAATACAAAAAAATAAATTTAATCATATTATGTTCTATAATCTTTTTTACATTGAACACTTTTATAAAAAGAAGTAAATGCCAGAGAACTCAGAAATTGTAAAACTGTTGGTTTTCTTCCCCTACATATATTTACGCTCTGACACCCTGATTGGGCAATCTGGAAGAATGGTAGACTTTGAAAAACAGTAGCTATATATAGGCATCGTTTATTCAATTCGGTAGGGTTTCAATCCTGGGTTAAAAACAATCAGAGTCTAACCGTACTGATGAGCTGTGATACAGGGATACAGATCTGTCTGCGGATGACTATATATATATCAGAAATAGAGGTTGTTGCAACGAAAGCAATTGGTTTAGCTGAGAAAAGTGTGAGGAGCCGTGAACGTTTTGATTAAAGAGTAGAGTTACTGTTATTTTTATTATTGCCTTTTGTATAATATTTTTTTTATAATCGTTTCACCCCGAGCAAGGCATTTCACTGCCACTATTGCGCAGGGGGTTACATAGAGGGGAAAGTGGTGAGAAAGGATGGTTAGACATAGGAAATGTCAGAAGGAGGGTGATAGACGGGTAAGGATACCGAGAATGAGGGTTGGGTAGATCGTGAGAGTGTTGGGAGAATAGATTCAAGTTAGTGTGATAGGAGGTGTCTGTTGACCTTACATTTAAACTCCTGGAGATTGTAGCTGTCGGGAAAGCAGGCATGTGGAAGGGAATTCCACAGACGGGATGCGCGAGAAAAGAAGCTGTTGGAGTAGAAATTACGGTTATATCTTATCATATATAAGCGTAATATTCGTGTCATTACCCGAGTTTCGAGTCCAAAATTGACTCTCTTCAGGCGAATACATGTGTAACTTTACTTATCGAGTTCCGTTTGTCTTTCTGGTAACCGAAAATACTGTGGTATAGATAAATGGTCGGTGAGCAGGTCAGAATTTCACATGCGTGCATGTTCGTTTGCTGGTTATTTTTACACCGGCATGTTAATTTTTTTTAATCATTCACTTATATATATATATATATATATATATATATATATATATATATATATATATATATATTGAGCACTCTGAAAGAATGGTAGACTTTGCTAAACAGTAGCTAGTCTCGCATATACGCATCGTTCATTCAGCAATGAATTAGAACACTCTCAGCTATTGGGCGTGTATAATGGTAATATACACGCTAAAAGGTTTGCCTTCTTCTACCGAGCGCCCATGGTTCAGAGGTAGAATCACCGACTGACGATAATTCGGTCGGGTTTCAGTCCTGGGTAAAAAGTAATCGGCTGTCTAACCGTACTGATGAGCTGTGATACAGCGAATCAGATCTGTCTGCGGATGATTATATACATATATATATATATATATATATATATATATATATATATATATATAGGTCGGTATGTATTCCACCGTCGTCAACTCAACCAACTACTCCACTCCATGTTCTTACGAGAGAGGCGGATATTTAGCAACCCAGTAGCATGAAAAATAAGACCTAGCAAAATGAAGCAGAACTCTCGGGGAGTCACCGGCCAGCTTAATAGAGGCGGTGTCCCAATAAATCATCATGGAGTAGGCAACAGGAAACCACACCACTATCAATCTCAATAGCAGAATCATCATCGCATTTAACAATTAAATTTTGAAAGCTAACGGCGAAAAGGGAATTGACACCTCGCCTGGTAAGGAGTGACATGCGTCTACTATTAAGAATTGGTAAAAAGTACATCAGTATTAGAGCGGACTAATGACTTCGGCTTATCACGAAGTTATCCGCTAAATTGTAGTCTGAACTTCTCAGCGTATAATATTTCATTTATGTGATTAATATTATCCACGGAAATAATAGCTTTGTCAAGGATAGCTATAATTTTGAGAAATTAATATTTGCTACGTGAAATAAATGGTTTATTTCTTAAAAAATATTTGCCTAATGATTTATCTGCGTAGATATGAGTTTCATGAAGAAAAATGTCCAAGAAGAAAATTAAAGAAGAAAAGAAAAAAAAAGAAAAAATGTAGGAAGAAATTAATAAGAGGGAAAAAAGATAAAATGAGAAAAAAGAAGTATTTTGAAAGTAATGAGAAAATGATGGAAAGAGAGAAGTTAAAGGTGAATTAAAAAGAAAAAATGTTGAAATGAGTAAGTAAAAAAAAAAATGATTTGGAAATAAATGATAGAAAATAATTGACGGACCTGAAGGAGACTACCACCACCTTTAAATTTAGTGTTTTTCATATTTTTTTTTTTCAGTGCAATCTTATCGCTTACACTTTAAACTTTCCTACTGACAAAAAAAAAAAAAAAAAAAAATTGGAAAAATTTCAATATTCAAACAATTTAGGGAGGGGGCTCAATTTTTAATACAACCTTCATAGTAAATCGATCCCCCATTTTCGAACTACTCGCCGGTACGACATTACTACCACCTGTAAATTTGGTGATTAGCAATTTTTGTTTTTTACTTTTTTTCAGTGTAATCTTATCGATTGGCCCAAACTTTTCGATTGACCCAAAAAATTAGTAAATATTTCAATGTTTAAACAATTTTAAGTGGGGTGCTGACTTTTTCATACAACCTTAAATTAAATCGATCCTGTGCAATTAACTTTTTTGCTTGCACATATTCAACAACTGAATCCTTTGCGAAATTTTAGAATAAAAACATTCTTGGAGTTTCCGAGGAAGATGCCATCGTACGAACTAAAAAAAACTTGAAAAAGACAAAAACAAGAGCAAGTACTTTCCCCCCACAAAAAACAAAACAAAACAAAGCGACCCAAACGCAACTGGTTCTAAAATGGAGGGTCGATTTACTATAACGTTGTATGAGAAAGTGAGCTCCTACCCTAAAATTATTTAAATATTTGAAAATTTTTCAAATTTTTTTTTTTTTTGATAATCGAAAACTTTATGTAATAATCGATAAGACTGCGCTGAAAAAAAGTATAAAAATTAAAAATTAAAAATACCAAATTTAAAGGTGGTGGTAGTTTCCTTCAGGTCCGCCAAATAATTATTTGCAGAGAAAAAAGAATAAATAAGAACGCGAAAACAAGACGAAGAGAATAAAGAATGCAATGAAGGAAGTCATAACGGAGAAAAGGGAATTGGTATTTTTTCTTTTATTCGCCGTATACGTTCAGATCTTAGGCATTAGGACCCTCCATATTGTCCTGCTAATTATAGCTCTTAATATATTTTGTTTAATTATTTCTACTAACCCCTGCTCTACCATCCATTTGCTTAAGCCCTTCAAGTATTCCACACGCTGTTTGTCTCTTTTCCGTTGTCCACCCTGCGAGTATCAGATTCTCCAAACCGTCCTTTCTCATTACGCGTATCAGAAACTGCAGTTATCTCTTCCTCATATTAAGCGTGGGTTTGTTTTTCGTTTCAATTCTATATAAAAATTCGTCATTGCTCACATGTTCGGTCCATGTTGCCCTCAGCAAAAAGTGAGTGGGAAAAAATCCTAAGAACTTAGCGACTAAGTTGACGGAAGAGGAATCATTTATTAAAATTAAAAAATTAAACAAGTTGCCATAGAAAAATGGGGAAATATTACTGTTGTGACGTATCTCGAACATACTGTTCACAAGATATAAAGGACTCATATCGAGTAGCGAGAGTGGAGTCGCCAGTTGACGGCTAGCACGGTCGTTGTCTACTCAGCTCATTAGTTGTTGTCACACTACACGGACGTGTACTACTGTATCTACCGAGAATAAACGTATTATTTACTTATATCTGTGTATTGTCATTCTTCCACGATACAACAATCACAAAAGCAATGAAGAAGAAGACAAAGAAGAAAATAAATAATTATAATAATAATAATGTGATGATGATGATGATGATGATGATGATGATGATGATGATGATGATGATGATGATGATGTTCAGTAAAGGATGAAGCATAAGAAAGTAGAGGTGAAATAATTAATTTCAAGGAAGAAGGAGCAAGTAGAAGAGATCAACAATAGGAAATGTCAATAAAGAAAGAAAGAAAAAAAGAAAAGTCAGAGGGAAAAAGAAAAAAAAAGTGGAAGCAAAAAAAGAATGAAAGGAAGAAAAATGAAAAGAAAAGAATTAAGAGAAAAAAAAGAAGCAGATATAATAGGGAGAAGGAAAGAAAAGAAAAAGAGAATACCCACATGGAAAGTAAGACAAGAAAAAAGATAAAGAAAGAGTAAGCAGAATAGGAAATAAAAAGAAAAGGAAACTGAAAAGAGATAAAAATCAAAGAGTAAAAAAGAAAGAAAACAAAAACAAAAAAGAATAACAGAAACGAGCGTAAAGAAAAAGTGAAAAAAGACGAAAATGGATCAAACTCATAAAATTGATTATTATTATTATTATTATTATTATTATTATTTCCCTCTTCCTCGTCGTTATCAGTTGCATTCTTCTTCTTCTTCTTCTTCTTCTTCTTCTTCCTCTTCCTCTTCTTCTTCTTCTTCTTCTTCTTCCTTTTCTTTTGATTATTATTATTATTATTATTATTATTATTATTATTATTATCTTTCCTCTTCTTTCTTCTTCTTCTTCCTCCTTTTCTTTTGATTATTATTATTATTATTATTATTATTTCCCTCTTCCTCATCGTTATCAGTTGCATTCTTCTTCTTCTTCTTCTTCTTCTTCTTCCTTCCTTCCTTCCTTCTTCTTCTTCTTCTTCTTCCTTTTCTTTTGATTATTATTATTATTATTATTATTATTTCCCTCTTCCTCATCGTTATCAGTTGCATTCTTCTTCTTCTTCTTCTTCTTCTTCCTCTTCTTCTTCTTCTTCTTCCTCCTTTTCTTTTGATTATTATTATTATTATTATTATTATCTTTCCTCTTCTTTCTTCTTCTTTCTCCTTTTCTTTTGATTATTATTATTATTATTATTATTATTTTTATGATTATTATTATTATTTCCCTCTTCCTCGTCGTTATCAGTTGTATTCTTCTTCTTCTTCTTCTTCTTCTTCTTCTTCTTCTTCTTCTCGTCGTTGTCTTCTTCGTCTTTTTCTCCTTCGTCTACTTTTCCTCCACCTTCTACTTCTTCCATTCACTTCTCGTAGTAGTCATACTTTTCTTCTTTTTCTTGTTGTTGCTGTTGTTGTCGTAATCTTATTTTTTCTTCTTCTCGTCGTTTTCTTCTTCCTCTTCTTCTACTTCTTCCTCGTCTTGTTTGTTCTTTTACTCCCTCTTCTACTTGTAGTCTTTTTCGTAGTTGTTGTCGTCTTCTTTTTTTTCTTCTTCTTCTTGGCGTCGTAATCTTCTTTTTTCGTCTTCTAGACGTTGTCTTATTTTTCTTCTTCTTCTTTTTGTCATCGGAATCTTTTTTTTTTTTTTTGTTCTCAACGTTGTGTACTTTTTCTTATTCTTTTCTTTTTCTTTTCTTCCTCGTTTTTCTCTGGTTATTTTACTTCCTCTTTTACTCTTTTTCGTAGTAGCCGTAGTCTTCTTATTTTTTTTCTTCTTCTTCTCTTATTCTTCCTCGTCGTTGTCTTCTTTTGCCTCTTCTTTTTTCTTTTTTTTCTTCTTCTCGTCGTCGTAATCATCTTTTTTTCTCTACTTAGTCTTCTTCTTTTTCTTCTTCTTCTTCTCCTATTCTTCCTTGTCATTGTTTTCTTTTGCCTCTTCTTTTTTCTTCTTTTTTTTCTTCTTCTTCTCGTCGTCGTAATCATCTTTTTTTTTCTCGACTTAGTCTTCTTCTTTTTCTTCTTCTTCTTCTTCTTCTTCTTCTTCTTCTTCTTCTTCCTTGTCATTGTTTTCTTTTGCCTCTTCTTTTTTCTTCTTTTTTTTCTTCTTCTTCTCGTCGTCGTAATCATCATTTTTTTTCTCGACTTAGTCTTCTTCTTCTTCTTCTTCCTCCTCGTCTCACATTAAATAACCCTAAAAGCAATTGCGTTCATTGCTATCATGTCTTTTGCAAAAATAATTAGCACCCTCTCTTCTAGTATTAATCATTGTTGCGTTCTTGAAAAAAAAATTGTTCCACTTCTCTCTTTTATTACAAGAAACTTTGAACAGGCATCGCCCACTCCCCTCCCCACACCTTACTCCTACTTCCTCTTATCATTCGCTCAACCTTCTGCCTCGTTTGTAATGCCTATTATCATCGATAAGAATTGTATTTAATACGAAAACCGACGGTGATGATCTTATTAATAATAATCAGTGATTAATTAGTTCCCTCTATCTTTTTATCGATCTGTCAACAAGTTATTTTAATGACAATCCTGCCATTGCAGCTAGGAAGTCAGTCATATCACCTTGTTCATATCTGTGTCTCCATACGCACCAACTTAACTCACTCTGTTCTTTATCTATCTATCTATCTATCTATCTATCTATCTATCTATCTATCTATCTATCTATCTATCTTGCTCAGTCTGGTCATATCTATCTATCTATCTATCTATCTATCTATCTATCTATCTATCTAGCTAGCTAGCTAGCTAGCTAGCTAGCTAGCTCGCTCATTTTGTTCATATCTATCTATCTATCTATCTATCTATCTATCTATCTATCTATCTATCTCAGTTTGTTCATGTCTATCTATCTATCTATCTATCTATCTATCTATCTATCTATCTATCTAGCTCAGTCTAGTTCATATCTATCTATCTATCTATCTATCTATCTATCTATCTATCTATCTATCTATCTCAGTTTCTTCATATCTATCTATCTATCTATCTATCTATCTATCTATCTATCTAGCTCAGTCTGTTCATATCTATCTATCTATCTATCTATCTATCTATCTATCTATCTATCTATCTCAGTTTGTTCATATCTATCTATCTATCTATCTATCTATCTATCTATCTATCTATCTCAGTTTGTTCATATCTATCTATCTATCTATCTATCTATCTATCTCATTTGTCATTTGTTCTATCTATCTATCTATCTATCTATCTATCTATCTATCTATCTATCTATCTATCTATCTATCTATCTCAGTTTGTTCATATCTATCTATGTATCTATCTATCTATCTATCTATCTATCTATCTATCTATCTATCTATCTATCTATCTATCTATCTATCTATCTATCTATCTATCTATTATTTATAGTTTTCTCGATATATCCTATGAGAGATAGAAATGTGACTTGTCAATCAATCCAGTTTGTTTATTATTTTACAAATAATTGCTAGTGAAATTGTTACGAGTAGCGTTCGTATGCTGTTTTCTTTTCAGTCGTCACCAGCTAGAGAAATGCATTTGTTCTCTATTTGCGTTGGGCCGAATAAATTTCGTAGAACTTATCATCAAACGTTTGGAGCCACACACGGATCACTATAGCAACTATCTCACCTGTGTGGAAATGCTTCACGGATAAATATTGTGTGATCGCCACATGCTTGATAAGAAAGCATAGTAGTGCTGGTCAGTATTTTCTACTTGTGAAAGGATACAGGTAGTGGATGTATTGTCTTATTTCATATACACGACTCATATATACTTACAATATGAACGAGATCAAGAGACATCCATTTAAACTTTAGCTAAATCAATTTAGCATTCTTTGTCATTTTACAAAGCCCCCCCCCCCCATATATATATATATATATATATATATATATATATATATATATATATATCCGAGTGAGTATAGAATGAGGAGAGAAAAAAGAAAAACATTTTCCGTCCAAAACATTAATTTAAAACAGTGCTCGATATATGATGTATAGAGCTGTGAATATTTATTATAAATTCTGTTTTAGAACATGTACATAATTTCTTCTATATATGTCCTCTTCCCTACAATCATATGTTTGTTTCAGTATTTGGATTTAAACACTTCCTCAGGGGAAATAAAGGTTTGGAATCATTCTCTGTTTATATTTTGTTCGTTGTTGTCGTGGGGGTTACGAGCAGGATAGGACTGTATAGGTACGACGGACTGATGATAATTGATAAATCTACTGGAGGTAAGGTTGATAAAACCAGAAAATTAATCCATAGAGTCTTTAAATCCTTTGGCCTTAACGTAGTAATTAACCACAATATCAAACAAGTAGACTTCCTAGACATAGACCTAGTATCGAACACTTTCCAACCTTATATGAAAAACCACGCTAACCCAATATATATAAACCCCAACTCTAATCACCCACCATCCATTGTTAAGCACATCCCATCATCAGCTGAACTTCGCATTAACACACACTCATCCAACAAAGAGATATTTGATAAGTACAAGGTAATTTATAATAGAATCCTTAATGAAAGCGGGTATAAATCATCAAAAATCAGTTTTGTGGAAAAATTCAAAAGACCAAAAAGCAGAAATAGAAGCAGGAAAATAATATGGTATAACCCTCCATTCAACCAATCAGTTAATTTCAAGCTGGGACATAAATTTCTTAAATTAATAGAGAAGCACTTTCCCAAAAATAACCCTCTAAGCAAAATCTTTAATAAAAATACCATAAAATTAAGCTATAGTTGTTCTAATAATCTAGAAAAAATAATCAAAATGCATAACACAAAAATATTGAAAATACACAACAAAAATAAATCCAACACTAATACAAATCCGTCCCATGACAGCAACCTCTGTAACTGTAGAAACTCCAACCAATGCCCCATGGCCAATAAATGTCTGAGGAAATCTCTGATATATATGTGTTCGATTTCATCCTTAGAAAATCCCAAGGATGAAAAAATATATATTGGGAATACTATGAACGTATTTAAAAAGCGCTTTTACAATCACCTCTCATCCTTTCATCAAAGAAAAACAAAACATGACATCTCTCTCCAAACACTTTTTGAAATTAAAAAACAAAAATAAAACACCGAAGGTCAAATGGAAAATTCTCAAAAAAGCAAGAACAGCAAAATCTATAAAAAAACCCATGCTTTCTTTGCCTTCAAGAAAAAATAGAGATCCTTAAATATATAAATAGTAACAAGCTCTTAAATCAGAGACACGAAACCACTATAAACTGCAAGCACATTAGGGACTTAACCCTACAATCATGCTAAGAAATACAAACAGTTTGATTGATATCCTCATTATAAAGGATAAAAAATGCTATAGAAAAAAATCGATCCAATAAATCCTTAAAGGAAGGTATATCACTAAAGCCCACACCAATAACCTTACTTAACACAATAACCTTACTTAAATACAAAAATATTCCGTACTAGAAAAATAAAAATTAAATAAATGGCTCCCAAACTTGAAAAAGAATCAAAATTCATACATTCAAAATCAAGATTAAATATACTACTTCAGAATAATTATATCATACACAAAAATAAACTGTAAGCACACGTAAGATCTAACCCTACAATCACCCCCCAAAAATACTAGGAATTTGAATAAATATATTTATTATTATAAAAGATAAAAATGCTTCAGAAAAATCGATGTAATAAATCCTTAAAATAAGATCTAATGCCCGCAATAATATCCAAATAAATAAAAAATATATAAATAATTAAAAGAAATAAATAAGATTCTAAACGATAATTTATAGAAAAAAAAAGCAGAGAGGGAAGAATTAAAAGAAAAAACCGATCCTCTAAACTTAAATTAAGATTAAACATACAACTTTATACAAAAAACTGATAAAACGTTAATTCGCATTTACTTTTCAAAAAATACAAATTTAAATTTCGTGAAATAACTTCGCCTAAATACAATTATGCTCCAAACTTGAATAAAAGGAAAAAGAAGAAAAGAAGTGGAAGGGAGAAAAAGAAAGAAAAAGGAGAAAGAGAGAAAAAAGGAAAAAGGGAGAAAGGGGAAAAGAAGGAGAAGTGAAAGAGGAGAAGAGGGGTATATGTGTGTGTGTGTATATATATATATATATATATATATATATATATATATTAGCCGAAAAAATCTAAATTGGAAAGAAAAACACCCCACCCCTATCACGTCTATGAAAACCTAGACACAGGATCAAAGTAAATGCATGAATTAGGTCCACTAACAGCAGGCATCAACCAATTAAATGATAGCCGACCATAGAAATGACCACTCAACAGTGACCTCTTAGAAATCTTAACCAAAAGATATACCCAACTGATAAAAAGATAAAACATACATTCCAACAATTTCACACTTACATACCAAATTCCTCAAAAGTCTAACGATCAAAACGAGACATTCACTTAATTACCAATAACCCCAACCAACCCCCACGACAACAACGAACAAAATATAAACAGAGAATGATTCCAAACCTTTATTTCCCCTGAGGAAGTGTTTAAATCCAAACACTGAAACAAACATATGATTGTAGGGAAGAGGACATATATAGAAGAAATTATGTACATGTTCTAAAACATAATTTATAATAAATATTCACTGCTCTATGCATCATATATCGAGCACTGTTTTAAATTAATGTTTTGGACGGAAAAAATTTTTCTTTTTTCTCTCCTCATTCTATACTCACTCGGATATATATATATACATATATATAAATGAGATTATAATTTTACTCGTCTCGAAAACCTTCAAACTATCGAAGGAAGGAAAAAATGGTTGAAAAAAAGAAAGAGGTTAGGGCATGAAAGTCAGTCAAAAGTGTTCGGACCTAAATCAGCACGAAGCCCAAAGTAAAAAACCCGACAGGAATAACCATCTAACAGAAATGCTCTCAGCACAAAGGTAGAGCAAACTAAATAAATAGCACCTAATGAGCCAGACGAACCTACCTAGGTTTCACCTAAACGGATCGTCAGAGAAAGCTTTCCCTGACGATCCGTTTAGTTGAAACCTAGGTAGGTTCGTCTGGCTCATTAGGTGCTATATATATATATACAGAATTGCCGTCATAATTTACTTTAGGACCTTACGACTCTTTCGGCCAGCACATTATCAAAGGGCTCATTGGCAGAATTTTAAATGATAGACAGGACACATAGATATGACTTGTAGAATGGAAGGTGGAACTCGCTTAAAAACAAAAGTTTTAATCAAAATTAATCTCATGTATACAATATATATATATATATATATATATATATATATATATATATATATAAAAGAAAACTCAACACGTCATTTAAATTGGTTATGAATTATAATTCATTTCAATGAGCTTAATTAGCTCATTTCATCAGACCACACAATATTCCTTCCATTTGGTACAAAAGCTTTTGCCGGAATTTTTTGTACCAAATGGAAGGAATATTGTGTGGTCTGATGAAATGAGCTAATTAAGCTCCTTGAAATGAATTATAATTCATAACCAATTTAAATGACGTGTCGAGTTTTCCTTTATAAATATCATATTGCCCTGGATAACATCCATTGAGCTCTCTATATAGATATAACACTTAATATTTTATATTAAGTTGATCTTGTTGGATTATCCTCTCCGTTTACGGACTGGA
The DNA here is from genome assembly GCA_037127315.1 of Ascarosepion bandense. Classification (NCBI taxonomy): domain Eukaryota; kingdom Metazoa; phylum Mollusca; class Cephalopoda; order Sepiida; family Sepiidae; genus Ascarosepion; species Ascarosepion bandense. Next base: position 16,628 of record JBBBDQ010002150.1, read on the forward strand.
CATCTATAACTTTATATATATATATATATATATATATAAGTTGAACATATGGATCTAAATTCGATTCGACATGATGAGAGACCGAGAGAAAAATGAGAAAACAAGGAAAACATAGTATACTAGTATGTTGTGATTCGTGGTTAGTTCTTATTGGTCAGATATGTGTTACGCCTATTAAATCAATAGATAATAATATTTAAATATACATTACTGGCCATAATTATTAGGCTACCCCAGTGTTTTAAAAATGATGTATTTCATACTATACTTTAGTATTTATTGCCAAGTTAATAATTGTAAATGAAAATAGAATGGTTCTTTTGTTATTATAACTTTGCAAAATTTTACAAGGCAAATGGCGACAATTTACCTATCGCACCCTGTAGATTTGCTATATATATATATATATATATATATATATATATATATATATACACGATCGGCCATAATGATTAAGCCACCCCAGTGTCTTAAAAAATGATGTATTTCATACTATATTTTAGTATTTATTGCCAAGTTAATAATTGTAAATACAAATAGAATGGTTCTTTTGTTAATATTGCACAATAACATGTGCATCAAATGAATTTAAAATATTTAATAATTACCTACATTGCAGTTTCATCAATGAAAGAATGAAGAAAGTTAAGGGTGATTCGGACGAGTTCATCTTTGCTTCCTTGCCTTGTAAAATTTTGTAAAGTTATAATAACAAAAGAACCATTCTATTTTCATTTGGCAATAAATACTAAAAATAGTATGAAATACAGCATTTCTTTAAAAAAAATTGGGTGGCCTAATAATTATGGCCGATAGTATATTTTTAATCATGTCACGCCGAGCAAGGCGGTAACGCCACTGATGTGCAGGAGGCTATGTAAAAGATTGGGAAAAAGAAAACCGGAAACCACATCCTAAACAGGGAACAAGAGATGAGCCTCTACACCTGTTCAATAGACGTGGGTGGAGTGTGAACCGGGCGATAGTTTAGTTTATCCACTCCAATTGAGAAAAAAAAAAGAGTAAATGAATAGAATAGCTGACCAAATATTTGTGTATTATTTTGTAATGCTTAACAATTTTGACATACTAGACTTATCTCCCTTGTATTAATTACACCAGGTGGCAGTGTCTGCATTATGAAAATGACTAAGAGTTCAAAGTTTATAAAACTGGGATTTGAACAAACGGAAATGGTGGGCAAGAGCAGGATATAGCCCCAGTAATTTGGGAAGAAAAAAACAAAAAAAAAAAATTTAAATTTAAATGAGAAAGATGTCTTTATGATAGCAATACAGAAGGAGAATGGTTCATATATTCTCTTTTCCGCCTGGTTTCTAATCATAACGGTAAGTAATTACCCTCCCCCACAACACTTGCGTATTGCAAAGAAAACATGTATTTCGACTCCTTTAATGTCTCTAAATCTAACACAAAGCAATTAAACAATCAACAAGATATGTTAGACATGCATATCTAACGTATCTCAAAGAATCAGCAATATTAGCAGACCTGACCTGGCATTTCAGTTTTAGTCAATTCCACCTGCCATAACATAGCATTTTTCCCCCTTAACTACAAATATTTCCCTTATAATTATTCCAATGAACTTTCCTCCATAATATCTTTTTTTAAAATCATATCACCCCAAGCAAAGCGATAACGCCACTGATGCGCTGGGGCTACGTAAGGGTAAAAAGAATGGAAAAGAGAAAACCGGAAACCGCATCCTAAACAGGAAACAAGGGATGAGCCTCTTCACCTGTTCAATAGATGTGGGTGGAGTGTGAACTGGGCGATAGTTTAGTCTATCTACTCCAATTGAAAAAAAAGAGTGAGAAGACTGGAAAAGAGAAAACCAGAAACCGCATCCTAAACAGGAAACAAGGGATGAACCTCTTCACCTGTTCAATAGATGTGGGTGGAGTGGGAACCGGGCGATAGTTTAGTCTATCTACTCCAATGATATTGCACAACATTTGATAGAAACACTAAATTTATCAAACTCCACCAACCATGAACACTCACTGATGCTGGTTACTTAAATTGCTACAATATTTTCGTACAACATGATCTGAGTAAAAAATTCTTTTGAGTGAGTCCGAGTTTTGTTTAACTGCATATCAACACGTCTGTGGGTTATTTAATGCCAAAAGACTTTATTAATTTATCTGCTGTACTACATTGGCAGTAAGGTCTCATCATTCTCATGCTAAAATGGCTAGGTCTCACCCTAAGTTCTATGCTAACGATTTCTTCTCTTGCACTCCTTGCTTGTGGAACTCTCAAGATTCTCACTTTCCCATTTAATTCAAAAGAATGAAAATAGTTTAATATTGAATTTTATCATTTAAATTTAATACCAAACTATTGGTTGATTCTTGTTCTTTTGTTGTTCACTCTTCTTTTTCTAATATTTCCTAACACTCAGTAACCTCCATGTGTCTTAGTGGCTTTATCGCCTTGATTTAAACAAAATAAAAATTTAAAAAAAGATTAATAAGAATCAATATTAAAAAACAGAAAAAGAACCCACACACTTTACATAAAAAGATTTTTTTTTCCTAATTATTTTTTTCTAACACTGTTTAGTCCTTTCAACCTATCAGTTCAATTATTTTTTCCTAACTTGATGATTTTATTGCTCAGCCCAGGGTAGGTGTGATTCAGACAGGGTGGGAGGGAGGAAATGCATTATTTCAAACTTGCTTAACTGTGCACATTAAATTGTTGGAGTTTTTGGGTACGCTGTTATACTAGTGAGCCAGACATGAGCTGACTCATTTTATAGTTCACCAATAGAAGGGTTAACCAATCAGAAGGCTCAAAATATTCAATGCAACGTGTATAAAAAGCGACCATAGTTTCCTGAGTATTGGCGATATAGTCTGATTCAGTAGAGTGTCTGATTCGTGTGTGTTAATCTTTGACGTTGTTTCATTGAACAGATTATGTACTGCGCTGTATTCTATATTAATAAACTACGGTGGACATGGTCAACATACTCTGCAAATTTTATAGTATACCAGTAGAAGTGTTAACTAATTAGAAGGCTCCAAATATTCAATGTGACGTGTATAAAAAGCGACCATATTTTCCTGAGTATTAGCGATATAGTCTGATTCAGTAGAGTGTTGGACTCGTGAGTGTTAATCTTTGACGTTGTTTCATTGAACAGATTATGTACTGCTCTGTATTCTACATTCATAAACTATGGTGGACATGGTCAGCCTAAATGACACAGGCATGTTTAACAGACAGACAATCAGCAATTCTTTCTTTCAAGATACTGAACTTAGTTTAGCCAAAACTATCAACCTGAGAGTTTAGAGAATAATGTCAAAGACGACAGCAGCATATCTCTCAAGCTGTAAGTTTTTGGTTTTCTTTTTCAGAAACAATTCAAAGATTATACATTTGTATATTTAATGCCCTCTAATGTCAGTGGGGAGGAGGAGGAGAAATTCCATTCTACTAGGCCTGACCCCACTCTCATAAAAAAAAAAAAATTCAGTAAAGTTGATGGGAGACAGAAAAAGAAGTTTTGTGGACTAAAATGATATTTGCTTTTGGGTATTGAGAGGAGAGAAAAAGTTCTTAAAGAAAATCAAAACAAGGTGACTATCTGCAGATATCTCAAAGGAATGGTCAGTTCATCAGGTGATCTTCCTCTTGTGTGGGGTGGGAATAAAAAAAATTAAAAAAAAGGTTCAGATATGGGCCAAAAATAAGAAGATTATATATATATATATATATATATATAGTAATTTTGTTATAACAATGGTTTATAAAAGCACCACATCACTACACAAAAATGTTCATGCTTAAGAACAATATTGTTCTTCTCCAGGTGATATTTTCAAAATAAATGGTGAAAATGATTTATCCCAGAAAATACAAGATAAACTCAGGGTCATTCAGAAAACCAAGGACGGATGGCTGAAGGATGCCAAGCAATATGACTGTGGGTGTGTCAATATTGCTGAATCAAAAGCGAAAATTAGATTGAACTATGGAGTTGAAAATGTGGGTCGCGTGGAGTATAATCTACAAGAATCGATGGGTAAATTGTCGCTATTTGCCTTGTAAAATTTTGCAAAGTAATAATAACAAAAGAACCATTCCAGTTTAATTTGGCAATAAATATTACAAATAGTAACATCATTTCTTTTTTAAAAAAATGGGGTGGCCTAATAATTATGGCCGGTAGTGTATATATATACATATCTATACAGCGAATCTACAGATGAGTAAATTGTCGCTATTTGCCTTGTAAAATTTTGTAAAGTAATAATAAGAAAAGAAACATTTTATTTTCAGTTGGGAATAAATACTAAAAATCATATGAAATAAAAAAATGGAGTGGTCTAATAATTATGGTCGGTAGTCATAATTCTGTTCTTTCATTCAGAAATTGATTTTTGTTAGGGAACAACAAAATAACTAACTTGTTTTCTTGGCACAGTCTGCATATTTTGCCACTGTTGTAAGGCTTAATTGCTTTCACTATACTCCACATTATGTCTTTGAGTCTTTTCCATATCTTAATTTCAATTTCAACACGTGGCTAGCCAATTTAATATGGGCGCAGAAATTGTCTCTCAAGCATAACTGGATTTTTTTCCTTCTGTGTCATGGAGTATATATATATATATATATATATATATATATATATATATACTCCATGATATATATATATATATATATATATATATATATATATATATATATATATATCTCCTGTTGTCAGGCATAGAATCATCCAGCTTATACCCTATTGACTCAGGGCAAAACTACCTTCTCAAAGCCCTCGGTGTATACTTTTGTGTCGAGTCTAAAGCCCTATTGAGAGATACATAGCGGCATAACGTTGGCATCAGTAGTGATCATTCCAAACACCGTGATGTTGACGAGATATATCACCCAACTCTTTCCGAATCCTCAGCACTGTCCTCAGACTGAGATCCAAATATGAAATGATTTCCGTCAGTGTGTTCTGTTTCTCACAGACGGTGCCCAACTGACCCTAGTATAATTTGTAGTTGACAAAATCAAAATTAAGCAACGCACATTTAAAAATATAAAATGACAAAATTGACCCATCCTCACACACACACACACACACACACACACACACACACACACACACACACATATATATATATATATATATATATAAACAAAGCAATAAATTTCGAATCACCTTACATGGGGAATAGTCTATTTCAACAGGCAACGATGATTTGCCAATCTTGTCAATATATATAGAGTTATCCGCAGACAGATCTGTTTCGCTGTATCACAGCTCATCAGTACGGTTAGACATCCGATTGCTTTTTAACCAAGGAATGAAACCCGACCGAATTGGCGTCATCCGGCGATTCTGCCTCTGAGCTATGGGCGCTCGGCAGAAGAAGGCAGACTTTTTAGCGTATCATACGCCAGTAGCCAGATATATATATATATATATATATATATATATATATGTGTGTGTGTGTGTGTGTGTGTGTGTGTGTGTGGTGTGAGGTGGGTGTGGGTGTGTGCGTGTGTGTGTAAAAAGTATTTTTTTATTGATTTGTTTCTATTATTGTCAGAAATGTTATATTTGATGACGAACTGTTTACTTCAGTATCTTGCGTCAGATATACACTACCGGCTATTATTATTAGGCCAAATTTCATACTATTTTTAGTGGATAATTTTAAATGAAAATGGAATGTTTCTTTTGTTATAATTACTTAGAAAAATTTACAGGGCAAGGTAGCAACGATGAACTCGTCCGAATGACCCTAAGTTTTCTTCATTCTTTTATTGATGAAACAGCAATATAGGTAACTATCAAATATTTATAAATTCATTTGATCCACATGTAATTGTGCAGTATTAACAAAAGAACCATTCTATTTTCATTTACAATCATTCACTTCGAAATAAACAGTAAAAAATAGTATGAAAAACATCATATTCTTAAACACTGGGGTGGCCTAATAATTATGGCCAGTAGTGTATAGATGTGGGATGTGCGTTGTAGTACAGTGAATATCGGTTGGGAACGATAAATCACAAAGGGAACTCGGAGAGCCGAATTCAAATTCCAGTTGAATTCCTTGCATTCACTTACGCGCAAAGGTATTAATTCATCTCTTCCATCTAGTTATGGGTTAAATAATAGGACAGATTGGGTTCTATAGCCTTGGTCGGCAACCAGTCTACCGCAGAAAGTAATGGCAATCTCCTGTGGGATAATCTTCTGCCCAGTCAGTCATATCTCTGAAGAGACATGATCGCCCAAGTGTGTATCACGTATGACACTTAACTGACTGACTGTATATATATATATATATATATATATATATATATATATATATATATATATATAAGAAAAATTAAGGCAGGCACGTTATTTCATGGTAAATCGGAACTGTAGGACTATTTTAGGCGAACCATCATCAGCTTCCGTCTTTATTGCACAAAGGATTCGTGTAAAATCCTTTGTGCAGTAAAAACGGAAGCTGATGATGGTTCGCCTAAAATAGTCCTACACTTCCTATTTACCATGAAATAACCTGTCTGCCTTAATTTTTCTTATATTTGCTCTCTATGTATTTATATACATATGTATTTAGAGCTCTCTTAGAGAGTTATCCTACCACTGTATGTACAGGATACTCCTTTGGATTCTTCTATATCTACACCGCATGCTCATATATATATATATATATATATATATATATATATATAATGTGTGGGGGGGCATATACACATATATACGTACAAATATGTATGTTTGTGTAAAATGGTAGCAATAATAACAATTTTAGATATAAGAAGGAAAAGATGAAGAAGAAAAAGATGAAGAAAAAGAAGAAGAAGAAGAAAAGAAAGAAATATATTGGAGAAAGTAAAATCTAAGAAAGAGAATGAAAAGAAAACTGAGAGAAAAAATACAAAAAGAAAAATAAACAGAAAATAATCATTTGGGGGAAATTGAAGGGGAAGAAGATTTTGAGAAGAAGAAGAAGAGGAGGAGAATTAGAAGAGGAAGAAAAGAAAGAGTGGAAGGTGGCAGAAGAAGAAGAAGAATAGAAAATAAAGAAAGAGAAAACAATACAGAAGATCTAGAAGAAAAAACATAAAAGAAGAAAACAAAGAAGAAAAAGAAAGCAATAAAGAATATGAACAAAACAATAAAAAAACTATGAAAAGGAAGTGAAAATAAATAAAGAAGAAGCAAACAGAAAAAAGAAGAAAACAATAAATAATAAGAATATAAACAAGAAGAAGAAAAAAAAGAAAAAGAACAATGAAGATGAAAAGCAAATAAAGAAGGAGAAGAAAACACCGAAAAGAAGAAGAAAAACAATCAAACAGAAGAAGACGAAAAGGAAGAAACCAATAAAGAAGAAAAAGAAGATGATAAAAACTAGGAAGAAGAAAAAAAGAAGAAGAAGAAGAAGAAGAAGAGGGAAACAAAGATAAAACAATAAGAAGAAGGAAATAAAGAAGGCAAAATTAAAGAAGAAAAGGAGAAAACAGTAACCTAGAAAAATCAGCAAAAAATGGAAAAAGAACAGTAGATAAAAAGAAAAAACGAAACGAAGAAGAAAACAGCATAAAAAAGAAAACAATAAAGAAAAATAATAGTTATAAGAAAAAGAAAGAGAAAACAAAAAATGAAGAAAAACAAAATAAAAAAGAAGAAAACTATGAAAAAGAAGAAGAAATGAATAAAGAAAAAATCAGCATCAAAAGAAAACAATAAATAATAATAATAATTATAAGAAAAAGAAGAAAACAAAAAGAAAGACAAAACAATAAAAAATAAGAAAACTATGAAAAAGAAGAAGAAATAGATAAAGAAAAAAAAACAGCATAAAAAAGAAAACAATAAATAATAATAATACTTATAAGAAAAAGAAGATGAAAACAAAAAAGAAGAAAAACAAAACAATAAAAAGAAGAAAAATATGAAAAAGAAGAAGAAATAGATAAAGAAAAAGAAAACAGCATAACAAAGAAAACAATAAAGAATAATAATACTTATAAGAAAAAGAAGATGAAAACAAAAAAGAAGAAAAACAAAACAATAAAAAAGAAGAAAATATGAAAAAGAAGAAGAAATAAATAAAGAAAAAAAAACAGCATAAAAAAGTAAACAATAAAGAATAATAATAATTATAAGAAAAAGAAGATGAAAACAAAAAAAGAAGAAAAACAAAACAATAAAAAAGAAGAAAACTATGAATAAGAAGAAGAAATAAATAAAGAAAAGGTAAACAGCATAAAAAAGAAAACAATAAGGAATAATAATAATAATTATTATAAGAAAATGAAAAAGAAAGCAGATAGGAGAAGATGAAGAAGAAAACAATGACGATGAAAAAGCAAATAACGACAAAGAAAAAATAAAGAAGAAGAAGAAAAAGAAAAAGAAGAAGAAAACAATAAAGAAGAAGAAAAACATTAAGAAGAAGACGAAGAAGAATACAAAGAAACCTACAAAGAAGAATAATGTAAACAAAATATGATGTCACGCACAATATCTCAAGAAGAAAAAAACCCGATGAAAAATTACAGATGACGAGAAAGGAAATAAAAAAAACGCCTTCTGATGAGATAATATAAAAAGAAACTTCCTTTTTGTAAAGAATAAGACGAGATCTAAACAAATTATTGCAAGTGAGATTGAGAAAACTGATGGCGGGAAGCGAGTGAAAGGAAAAAAGCCGGTTACTGAATTTCGTGTGATGAGCTTTGATGAAAGGGTAAGTGAAAAAATAATGAAACGAAACAAAGAAAAGCTGAAACGAAATTTGAATGTTTAGCGAAAAAAGTAGGAAGGAGATGAAAAAAATGAATTACAGGAAGAAAAAGGGAGGAAAACGGAAAAGCAAGAACCTATATGAAGAAAAGAAAAGAAAAGTCAGGAGAGAAGAAATGAAAAAGAAAGAAAAATTAGCGAAGAAGTGAAAGACAGTACTAGATGGAAAAGACATGGTAGACAATTTAAAGATGAAATTAAAAAAGAAAGAAATTAAAAAATGAAGAAAATGTTTTTAAAAAAGAACAACTATAAAGAAGAGAATTGAAAAATAGAAAGAAAATTGGATTGAACAAAAAGCAGCTAAATAATGAAATTTAAAAAAAGAAAATAGAAAAATCATGGAAGACGAAAAATGAGAAAACAAAGAAGAAAAGAGAAAATGAATGAAAAGAAAATGAAGGAAAAGTGAAATGGAATTGAAGGAAACAAGATTTGTGAACGATTCCCAATGTGGAGATCGAAGAAAATACACAAGTAAATAAGTGAAATAAAAATAAAGAAATCCGGATTTTTTTTTTTTCACAAATTCAGAAATGTTGAGAAAAATCTAATTTCACGCTTTCAAAAGAAATTTCAAAAGCATAATAGGAAAAAAAAAAGGCTGAGTTGAAATGTGAAAATGAAAAAGATTGTAAGAATTCGAAAAGAAAAAGAAAAGAACAGTTTCGAATGAAAAGTGTCGCTAATGAGCTGAAAGGGACACACACCCCTGCCATGTCATGCATCAGCGTCCTTACGGGACGACCTTTTCCTTCAATAAATGTTGGGTAAAAAACTGGATGAAATTTAATGTGACGATTTTGTAACTTTTTTTTTCTTTTTTTGTTCTTGTTTTGCCGCCTCTTGCAGTTATCATTATTATTATTATTATTATTATTATTATTATTATTATTGTTGTTGTTGTTGTTGTTGTCGTTGTTTTTTGTTGGTGGTGTTGTTATTGTTCTTATTGTCATTCCATCAGTCCTTTATAATAAGAAGAAAAGAAGAGAAAATAAAACTTCAATCCGACTGTTCCATATCTCTTCCTCTTCCTCTTCCTCTTCCTCCTCCTTCTAATAATAATAAGAAGAAGAAGAAGAAAAAGAAGAGAAAGAAGAAGAAGAAACAGAGAAAATAAACCTTCCATACGACTGTTCCATATCTCTTCCTCCTCCTCTTCCTCCTCCTCCTCCTAATAATAATAATAAGAAGAAGAACAGGAAGAAGAAGAAAAAAGAGAAAATAATCCTTCTATCCGACTGTTCCATATCTCTTCCTCTTCCCCTTCTTCCTCCTCCCACTCCCCCTCCTAATAATAATTAGAAGAAGAAGAAGAAGAGGAAGAAAAAGAGAAAATAAACCTTCCATACGACTGTTCTCCACATCTTTTTCCTTCTCTTTCTAATAATAATAATAAAGTCTCATGTTAATGGTAATGATTTTCGTCTTTAAAAAAGAACGAAAGAAAGAAGAATAATTTATGAAGAAGAAGAAGAAGGAGGAGAAGAAGAAGAAGAAGAAGAAGAAGAAGAAGAAGAAATGTTAAAGGTGTTGGAGTTGATGAGAATGAATAGAAAAATATTTTTTTGATTCGTCCTTAATGAAGATGGGCAAAAAAAAAAGAAGCCTAAAAAATTGATGAATGAGAAAATATAGGCGGATTATTCGAACGTTAAAAAAAATATGTTCATTATCTATGTTCACAAATGTTTGTCGCATCATTTCTGTCGGTGAATCACTTTTCTCCGTTTCTTTGCAGCTTTGAAATGGAAAAATATTTCGTTTTCTTTTCAACAACTAACCACGTGATCACTGTGTCAGTTTCCGCAAGACACAAATATCTGTCCATATTATTTCCAATTCACTTGAAGTTTGGCTTTCGTTGTCACTGTTTTCTATCTTTTTTCTTTTTGTTGTTGTTAAATAGAATCGTCTATAAATTTTATTTCATTTTATTTTAATTACTGCTACAAAAAGTTATATACAATGCTTAACTTAGTCACAAGAGAGTCAATAAGTTCAACGCCCAGTAAGGTTCGATCGCGCAACAAAGTTGCACTAATATCGTTTACTTCTACATACATATTGTAAAACATTGGGAGTTTAGTAACGATGTCAAGGAATACCGCTGTATTTTCAGAAGCAAGCGAAATTTGATGGATCAGGACGCAAGCTTGATATTAACATGGATGACGAGTTGTCTCTCCATTTAGGTCATAAAACTAAGCGTAGTTTCTAAGCGAAGTTCAATCTGGGACTTTAGTCAAACGTAGAAAATATAGAAGAATAAGCCTGACTTACGAATAAGATAAGTCAGTCAGTCAGTTAAGGGTCATACATGATACACGCTTGGGCGATCATGTCTTGAAAGAGGCATCACTGACTGGACAGATTATCCCGCAGAAGGTTGCCATTACTTTCTGCGGTAGACTGGTTGCCAACCAAGGCTGTAGAACACAATCTGTCCTGTTATTTAACTCATAGCTGGAGGGGGAAGAGATAGATTATATTACATTATTATATTAAGTATAATTAGTGGGGGATCAGTTTATTTCTTCATCACAATAGAAAACCGATTACCCACTTGATGCCCAGTATAAGTTTTAATTATATTTCCAACTATTATATTCAGTCAGTCAGTTAAGTGTCATACATGATGCACGCTTGGGCGATCATGTCTCGAAATAGACATGACTGACTAGACAGAAGATTATCCTGTAGTACGTTGCCATTATATTCTGTGGTAGACTGGTTGCCAGCCGAGGCTAGCGGACACAATCTGTCCTGTTATTTAACCCATAAAAGGGTATTTGAGCGTAAGTGAATGCGGTGAATTCAAGTGGAATTCGAAATTGGCTCCCCGATTTCTCGTTCCAAGCCGATATCCACTATACTACAACGCACATACTGCACTACAGCGCACATCCACGAATAAGATCAGTTATCTACATTTACATGCTATTTATTCATCCTTATCTACAGGGCCATGTTTCTGCAAAGCAGGCAGCTCTTCGATATCGTTAGGGTGATATTTCGCAGGTTTTGATTTTTTTTGTTTTAGCTTTCTTGACGAAGTTGGTTTAAATAAATATTACCTATCCTGTTTCTTGCAGAAAATGAAAATGGTAATAATCACTTGTTGCAAAGTCAGGTGAGTACAGGGCCGTGCTTAGCCCTCCACACACCCGGCAATTGGAGTGGGGGCAAGTTACCTAGAGGTCGCAAGTTCCCTAGGGGCCGGAAGGCCCCGGGAATGCGCAAGGCCCATTAGCTCCGCAGATCTATTGTAATGAAAAAAAAAAATTATTAGGATTAACTGGAAAATTATTATCATACTTGTATGTTGAAATAGACATCTATCAAGCCGTTTGCTCTCTCTCTCTCTCTTTATATATATATATATATATATATATATATATATATATATCTACTTATCTACCTACCTACCTCCGTGTGTCACGCTTTTGATTAAATGATTGAAATAACGTATTTGTCGGTAAAACTTCTCTCTCTCTCTCTCTCTCTCTCTCACACACACACACACACACACACAGACACACAAAAAAAAAGAAGCTCTATCTGATGCTTATCAATTTAGACCGGTCATTAAGTTAACTCCTCCTTTTAATTTTTGTGAGCATTTACTTGATTTCAAAATGTGCATTTAACAATAAAATAAAGAGAGAGGCTTAAAGGGAAATAAAAGAACATTATCATTGATAACTTTCTTCTCCAATTTGAAGAGCCTAGTTACTAAACTCTTAACATTGGATATAATCAAAAGATATAACAACGTGACAATCAATTATTTATAACTATTTATACTGGGATTCCTACAGGCAATTCATAATAATCTTTAATAATTTTCTAAATTTTACAAAATACTTACGACATAAACTAATACAGGGTTTAGAGAATATTAGAAAAGAAAATGCTTGATGATTTATTTTAGATTTTATTCTCTTAAAAGTTGCTTTAGTTCTGGTGAATGAATCATGCATAAAAATACACCAGGAAGGAATAAAAAAAAGAAACGTGAAATGTAGACGTGGGCCATGTTTATTCAAACTACGTTTTAATGTTTTTAAGATTTATTGACTGCACAGAACGATAGACGGAACATACACCGTTTAAAATTAAAATAAATAATGTTAATTCTATTCCAAACACGAGTATCTACTATTATGTGGTTTGAAGTAATATATATATATATATATATATATATATATATATATATATATATATATATATCCTGATTGAGCACTCTGGAAGAATGGTAGATTTTGAAAAACAGTAGCTACTCTAGCATATACGCATCGTTCATTCGGCAATGAATTAGAACACTCTCAGCTATTGGGAGTGTATAATGATAATATACATGCTAAAAAGCGCCCATAGCTCAGAGGTAGAATTTCCGACTGACACCAATTCGGTAGGGTTTCAATCCTGGGTAAAAAGCAATCGGCTGTCTAACCTTCCTGATGAGCTGTAATACAGCGAAACAGATCTGTCTGCGGATGACTATGACTATATATATAATTTTTCTTTTTTAAAAGGATGAGCAAATAGGTAAATCCCAAAACCCGACCCAATTAATATTAATTTTATTAATATAAAAATTGATCAAGGTGGATGGCTTGATGTAAACAGTATTATCTGTTTTCAGAGTCAAATATATAAAGTAATTCAAATATTTCGAAAGTTAAAGTTTTGTTAATAAAGTTTGGTTTTCTACCGTTGCTAATGAAGCGATAATTTTCTCGCTGAAATGACCATGCAACGAAATTAAATTTCGAAATTTTTGAATTACTTCATATATATATATATATATATATATATATATATATATTTTAATGACCATTCAGAACAAAGCACTTAAAAAGTTAGTATCCATAACAACGACATAAAAGAGAAGGCCACTATCTCGTGTTAATTCATTCATCCACATTGACTAAGACTGTAAACATACTATCTACGACATCTCACATAATATCTATCTATCTATCTATCTATCTATCTATCTATCTATCTATCTATCTATCTATCTATCTATCTATCTATCATTCCGTTCATATCTATCTATCTATCTATCTATCTATCTATCTATCTATCTCATTCCGTTCATATCTATATCTATCTATCTATCTATCTATCTATCTATCTATCTATCTATCTATCCTTCGATGTTCATATCTATCTATCTATCTATCTATCTATCTATCTATCTATCTATCTATCTCAGTCCGTTCATATCTATCTATCTATCTATCTATCTATCTATCTATCTATCTATCTATCTATCTTACTAAGAATTTCAAAATACTGATCGAAGATCAACTCAGAGAGACGTGATGTTTCGGTCTACAGTATCCAGATAAGAATTTTGTATTATATTATTACATAATATATATTTTATAAACTATTTTATAAACTATATTTATATATATAGTCTTAGTGAAAAGCATATATATATATATATATATATATATATATATATATATATATATATATATATATATACAGAGAGAGAGAGAGAGAGAGTATTAGAAACTTTTATTCTCTTTGTAATTTTGTCATACAATTGAATATTTATATGCAAGCATTTAGTTTCATTTAATATCCAGTTTAAACCGTAAATCTTCTTTGTAAATCAATAAACAGTGTATTTGTTGTCATTTATTGACTTATTTGCAAAACTATATATATATATAATGTTGAATTTTGATAATGTTTAATGCCAAGCTTGTTTTTCAATGGTTGTACTCATAAAAATATTTTAACAAGCATGTTTTTTTTAACGTAAAGTCTCGATATTGTGGTTTGGATATTGTGTTGAAAACTGACAATATATACATATATATATATATATATATATATATAGTCATTCGCAGACAGATCTGTTTCGCTGTACCACAGCTCATCAGTACGGTTAGACTCCGATTACTTTTTAACCCAGGATTGAAACCTGACCGAATTGGCGTCAGTCGGCGATTCTACTTTTGGGCCATGGGCGTTCGGTAGAAGAAGGCAGACTTTTTAGCGTGTATATTGTCATTATACGCGCCCAATAGCCAGATTACTTTAATTCATTTTACTGAATGAGCGATGCGTACATGCCAGAGTAGCTACTGTTTTTCAAAGTTTACCATTCTTCTAGAGTGCTCAATCAGAGTGTGAGAGCGTAATACACACACACACACACACACACACACACACACACACACACACACACACACGCATATATATATATATATAACGAATTAGAGCACTCTGGATATTAAGCGTGTATAATAATATACGCGCTAAAAACGTCTGGCTTCTTCTACCGAACGCTCGTATCCCAGAGGTAGAATCGCTGACTGACGCCAATTCGGTCGGTTTTCAATCCTGGGTTAAAAGCAATTGGAGTCTAATCGTATACGCCTTGCGTGCATTGTAAAATATAGTTTTTAAAGATTTAAATACAATTTGAAAAAAAAAAAAATTCAAGAGTAGAATCAATCATTAGTAAAACTTTACATGCCTTTTGGTTGTCGTGACAAAACTGACAGACCGTAGCGTATTGAGGGCATTGGAAACTTGCCTGAAGGTGTGTTGATAGTTTTCTTTCTTGAATCTTGACAATGTCTCTTCTGGCAAACCATACGAAACGACAGCAAAGCCTAAGGCCTAATACGCAGCCACGCCATTCTTTATCGTCTGTTTTCACCTCGTCTCTTCATGAGTTTTATATATTTAATTCTTTTCTCTCTTCCCATGGTCCCGCTTCCCCTCTCTCTCCCCTCTCTCTCTCCCTATATATATATATATATAAAATTGTAAGTAGGCAGTTAGACCTCTTTAAAACATGTTTTGTTGAAAGGTATTGAGAAAGTTCTATCTATTTACATTTTATTAACTTTTTCAAATTTCTGAATTAAATGTTTTATATGATCAGTGAATTTACTAAAGTTTCTTTCAGTTTTTTACTTATTCCTGATTACGTTGGCGTGTCATCTTTCTTTTTTCATAGACACCTCAATATCCGGTATGGAGAGGAATACTCATAGAATAACATTAAAAATTATTGTATATTGTACACAGAAACAATGAAACGAGTCAAAATCTGCATAAAATTTTATTTGGTACGTTTATAAATTAGTTCGATTTAACGAAGGAGTACTGGAATTAACCAAAAACAGTCACATAAACATACAGTCAAAAAAAAAAAAAAAAAATTAAAAAAAGAAAAGAAAAAGAAAAAATACTACACAATTGAGAACGAATTTAGCAACACTATATATATATATATATATATATATATATATATATATATATATTCAATATATACATATACAATATATATATATATATATATATATATACATATATATATATAAATATATTCAATATATATATAAATGTATATATATATATATATATGTATATATATATATATATTTAAATTGTGTATATTTTGGCAGCATTTTTTCATTAATGCAGGTTTCATTGAATAATATAGACAAGTTTTGTCTATTAATTTTGTGTAGGATCCGTTCATACCGACATCACCATCAAGTATATCAGACGGTATGAACGGATCCTACACAAAATTAATAGACAAAACTTGTCTATATTATTCAATGAAACCTGCATTAATATATATATATATATATATATATATATCAGCATACGGTGTAGA
Organism: Ascarosepion bandense; assembly: GCA_037127315.1. Taxonomy (NCBI): domain Eukaryota; kingdom Metazoa; phylum Mollusca; class Cephalopoda; order Sepiida; family Sepiidae; genus Ascarosepion; species Ascarosepion bandense. The sequence goes on from JBBBDQ010002150.1 coordinate 33,115, forward strand.
TATAGAAGAATCCAAAGGAGTATCCTGTACATACAGTGGTAGGATAACTCTCTAAGACAGCTCTAAATATATATGCATATAAATACATTTAGAGCAAATATATATATATATAAATTAAGGCAGACCCATTATTTCATGGTAAATCGGAAGTATAGGCCTATTTCGGGCGGACCATCATCAGCTTCCGTCTTTATTGTACAGACGATTTTACACGAATCTGTACAATAAAGACAGAATCTTTACAATAAAGACCAAAGCTGATGATGGTTTGCCTGAAATAGGCCCATATTTCCGATTTACCAAAAAATAAGGTGTCTGCCTTAAGTTTTCGGATATATATATATATATATATATATCCAGTACTGTGCAAAAGCATTTGGACAAGAACTATTTTATCATTTATGAGGCGCATATTGACAGAAAATAAACAACTTAAATTAATATTATTTGATTTACTCAATAAATGCTTTAACAAGAAAAAATACTTGTTACAAAATAAATTTCATATTTAGTATAATAGCCTTTTGCTTTGATCACAGACTTCATTCTGTCAGGCATTGACATCATAAGCTTCTTCAATGTATATAATAGTATCTCTTGACAAACAGCTTGTATTTGTTCCAAAGTGTGTTTTGCGAATTAACATTAGATTTATCAATTTTTTTTGTCCAAAATATCCCACAGATGTTCAATAGAATTGAGATCAGGGCTTTGTGGGTGCTATTTCAAATTCCGGATCATTCTTTCCTCTTCCTTTTTAGTTAAATAATTCTTACAAAGGTTTGGCTTTTCACTCTGTATTTGAATTTCAGTGAGGTTTTTAGGAAAATCACCCCTGTCCTAATACTTTTGCACACTAAATATGTTAGGACAGAGGTCATTTTAAACTTTATTTTGATGCTTCATAAAAGCTAATAGTTTTTGTCCTAATACTTTTGCCCAGTATTGTATATATATATGTTGAATACATATACAATACTGTGTAAAAGTATTAATACAAGAACTATTATCTTATATATATATAACATATATTCAATATATATATATATATATATATATATATATATATATATATATAAACTATAGGATTATATAGAGATGACGGACTCATGATAATAAATGAATCTACTGGAGGTAAGGTCAATAAAGCCAGAAAACTAATTCATATAGTATTTAAATCCTTTGGTCTTAACGTAGTGATTAACCCCAGAATCAAGCAAGTAGACTTCTTAGACACACATTAAACTTAGTATCGAATAGTTTCCAACCTTACATGAAGAACAATGCGAACCCAATATATATAAACCCCAACTCTAATCACCCACCATTTATTATCAAACACATCCCATCATCGATAGAACGCCGCATTTACACACACTCATCCAGTAAAGAAATATTTGATAAACACAAGGTAATCTACGATAAAATCCTTAAGGATAGCGGATATAAATCATCAAAAATCAACTTTGTGGAAAAATTCAGAAGTTCAAAAAGCAAAATTAGGAACCGAAAAATCATATGGTATAACCCTCCTTTTAATCAATCAATTAACTTCAAGCTAGGACAGAAATTTCTTCAACTAATATATAAGCATTTCCTAAAAAATAACCCTCTAAATAAAATATTCAATAAAAATACAATTAAACTAAGCTGTAGCTGCTCCAATAATCTAGAAAAAATAATTAAAGTACATAACAACAAAATATTAAAAGCATACAACAAAAATGACTCCAACACTAATACCAGTCCGGCCCATAATTACAACCCCTGTAACTGTAGAAACCCTAACCAATGCCCCATGAACAACAAATGTCTAACAAAATCCCTGATATATATGTGTTCGATCTCATCCATGGAGAATCCTAAGGATGAAAAAATGTATATCGGAAATACCATGAACTTATTTAAAAAGCAATTTTATAATCACCTCTCATCCTTCAATAACAAAGAAAAACAAAACATGACATCTCTCTCCAAATAATTTTGGAAGTTAAAAGACGAAAATAAAATGCCTAATGTTAAATGGAAAATCCTTAAACAAGCAAGAACAGCTAAATCTATAAAGGGACCATGTTTTCTCTGTCTTCAAGAAAAAATTGAGATCCTTAAATATATGAACAGTAACAAGCTTTTAAACCAGAGGCATGAAACTACAGTAAACTGCAAGAACATCAGAGAGCTCACATTACAATCATGCTAAAAAATACTACAAGAGCCAAAAATAGGACCCCATATATATATATATATATATATATATATATATATATATATATATTTGTGTGTAAAAATCTCTATAAGGTTTAATAAATTCTATAAGGTTTTATATTAACTATAAAATAAGGTGTATAACCATAATTAGTATTGACTAATAGAGTAAAGTTAATAACCATAATCGGTATTAATTAATATTCATTATAAAGTAAGGTTAATAACCAAAATTAGTAAGGTTAATAACCATAATTAGAGTAAGGTCAATAACCATGATTAGAGTAAGGTTAATAACCATAACTATAATTAGATAATGGTTAATAACCATAACCATAACCATAATAAGATGGATCATATATTGACTAGATATGAGAATAGAATTTTAAAATTAAAATAAGGTGTAGAACCATAATTAGTATTAAATAATAAAGTAAGGTTAATAACCATAATTGGTGTTGATCAATATTAATTATAAAGCTAAGTTTAATAACCATAATTAGTAAGGTCAATAACCATAATTTGAGGAAGGTCAATAACCATAACCATAATTAGAGTAAGGTTAATAACCATAACCATAACCATAATAAGATGAATCATATATTGACTAGATGTGAGAATAGAAATTTAAACTTAAACATTTAATAGTGAAAAGGTTTTCCAAACAATGATCTAATTAAAAATCAAAAATTTAAAATTAAAAATTTAATAGAGAAAACGATTTCCAAACAATGATCTAAATAAAAATTCAAAAATTTAAAATTTAATACAAAAACATATTCCCTAAATCCAAAGTTAAGATTAAACATGCAAACTTACATTGATTGTAAAGACTCTGCTTAAATAAAAATAGATAAATAAAAATATCCACGCCAACTATTATCGGCTCTTCTAAGAAATCCATAAAGATCTAGTCTAGCCAACTGATAATTAGAATTTACAACTGTCTAGAATCAAAGACTCTCATTAATCAACCATTTTAGAAACACCTCAAATAAATTCCAACGGTCATAGACTTATTCCCCGATCTAGCTAATCCCCACCAACACCTCTAACTAAACACTCTTCACAAAAAAATTCCAACTGTCAAAGAAATATCACCCTATCACTAAACTAAATAAATATAAAGGAAAAGGATTTCCAGTACTTTACACATCGCCTGATGAAGCATTGAGGCTTCAATGCCGAAACGAACGTATCTTGGTAGCGATTATATATAGAAAAATTATGTACATGTTCTAAAATATAATTTATAAATCTTCACAGCTCTATATATTACATATCGAGCACGTTTAAATTAATGTTTTGGACGTTGAAAGAATTCTTCGTTCTGCATTCACTCGGATATATGTGTGTGTGTGTGTGTGTGTGTGTGTGTCTGTGTGTGTGTGTGTGTGTGTGTGTGTGTGTGTGTGTGTGTGTTTTGAATACACCGGTTCTCCTCCGATCGCCGAAGTTAAGCAACTTTGAGCTTGTCCGATACTTAGATGGGTGATCGATTAGGAATGCCAGGTGCTGTGAGCCTTCTTGATGGATGTGCGTTGTGGAGCAGTTGATTTATCAGAACGAGAAACCGGGGAGCAGAGTTGGAATTCCGGTTGAATGCCGTGCAGTCACTTACGCCTTATTACCCTTACCAAAGGTATTAATCCATTCTTTCTCTCCACTTATGGGTTAAATAACAGAACAGATTGGGTTCTATAGTCTTGGCTGGCAACCAGTCTAACAGAGCAGGTAGTGGCAAACTGTTGTGGAATAATTAAAGAACGCACTCAGGGCACAGAGAAAACAATAATATCAATGTTGGCCATCCATTGCTTCCTTGAATGTCTCCGACATGTCTCGCCCATGTCGTGCTACCGGACCCAAATGGAATGGGAAGAGAAAGTGTGGCTGACGACTGTACGCAACTATCCCTCACTTAAATCCAAATAAAGCACAAGTCATGACTTCTACCTAGAAATCGTGGTCTTTCTTGCCTGCGAGGGACGAACATTATATATATATATATATATTGATGTACATTTAGAAGCTAACATTGTCTTAAATACCTTTTTTTTTAAAAATCATCTCACCCCAAGCAAGGCATTCCACTGCCACTATTGCGCATGGGGCTACATAGGGGAAGGTATAGAAAAGGAGTGGATAGACATAGGGAATGTCAGGAGAAAGGTGACAGATGAGTAAGGATAGCGAGGATGAGGGTCGGGCAGATGGGAAGAGTGCTTGATAGAATGGGAGCAGGTTAGTGTGTTAGGAGGTGTCTATTGACCTTACATTTAAACTCCTGGAGATTGTAGCCGTCGGGGAAGCAATCGTGTGGAAGAGAATTCCACAGTCGGGAAGTGCGAGGAAAGAAGCTGTTGGAGTAGAAGTTGCGGTTGCATTTTATCGGTTTCACTGTAAAAGGGTGGGATCTAGTTGCTAATCTAGTATCTCGTGCAAATTCGAACCTAGGAGGCACCAGTGATCTAAGTTCATCGGAGCAGAAGCCGTGGAAGTATTTATAGAAGAGACACAGGGAAGCCACGTCACGCCGGTGGGAGAGAGACTGCAGGCGGTCTGCCAAGTCGGTATCTATCACATTACAGACCCTCCTCTGAACCTTATTGAGAAGCCCGAGGAGAACAGCAGGGGCACCTGACCAGATATGGCAGCAGTATTCAATGCACGGGCGGATGGTAGATTTGTAAATGTGCAGGATAGATTTAGACGGAAAAAACTTCCGGGCCCTACACAGAGAACCGACTTTCATAGCAGCGGATTTAGAAATGGATTCAATATAGTCATTCCATTTGAGGTCCGCTGAAAGTGTGAGACCAAGGAGGCGTAGTGTTTTACTCTCTGGGAGGCAAGACTGGTCCATGCTAAATAAGACAGACAAGAAAGTTTTTTTTTATTTACTTTCTCCAGAATTCTTATATTTTTCACTTTGGTAGTTGTAAATGAGCACATAAATTTTCTATGATTAATTAAATGACTTTTAATTACTTTTATATATATTACGAAAATTACAAAGATTAAGGAAATGGAAAAAAAAGCCGACATATTAAATATTTTGTTTGAACATTATTTTTAACAGATACACATACTTTAGTAGATAATTCTTTGAATTATATATGCATGTACACACACACACACACACACACACACACACACACACATATATATATATATATATATATATATATATATATATACTAGCAGTATCGCCCGGCGTTGCTCGGGTGTAATGAAAACTTTAAAACTAATCCATTGTCCTAGAGTTCAGACTCTTTGGACGTTGGCACGAAAGATTAAAAAGCAATAGTTGTTTCCAGTTAAAGCAAAACCGTAGACTGAAAGAAAAATGAATGGATGTAAGTCAAATTTTGATTTCCTTCTATTGATATCAAATTAATTTTTTGTCGTAAACTGAATTTTGAAGGCTAAATAAATCCTCTGAGTAAATGGTATTATGACTGAGACTAAGAACTACAATTATACCTACTCAGAGCCAAACCCGAAACAAAAACTAAAATAAAAGGGCTGAAAAAAATACAGACATACAGGCAGATAAACAGACACATACACACAAACATCTCACCTTTTATATGTGTATATTATCAATTTTCTGCACTATTGTAAGAACTGCAACCTTGAAACTTCTGAATATCGTTTCTTATGTCTTTGTCTATCAGTGTATCAAATTTGTTTAAAAGTGGAACACTCTTTCTATAAACCGATTTTTTCGATTATCGATTTTCGATATTTATTGGGGGTACCTTGACACAAAACCTAGGTAAGAACACTTGCAGACGCTTAAAGTACAACTGTGTAAATTTTCAAGAAAATCGGTTCAGCCGTTTCGGAGTCCATAGGTAACGGACACACACACACACACACACACAGACAACTTTCCATTTATAAATAAGTTTAGAGATAAAAGCCAATTTATGAGTCTATGTGTGACTGTTCCCTATGCATGCCTACATTTTTTAAGCTACGTTATTGAAACTTTCTAGTGACACATATCTACAGGGAAGCCAGGTTGACACATACTTTTTGAGTTTTAAGTTCAGCAATTTTCCCTTTCGCACTTTTTGGCCAATGGACATGATTGTTTACATTTGCTCCGTAAAACGTCTAAGATCTAAGTTGGTTGCTGAATTACGTCGCAGAAATCAAACGCGACTAAAATATTTTTTTATTAAAAAAAATGAGCCTTTATATTTAATTTTTATTACGACGTTTTACGTCACAGAAATCAAGTCATACGTGTCAAACGCGACTAAAAAATTTTTTTTTATTAAAAAAAAACAAAAAATGAGCCTTTGTATTTAATTTTTATTCCGACGTTTTAAAAATTCATTTGGTCAACAAAAAATGTGAATATTTTACCCCGTAATTTTGAAAAAAAAAGAAATATTTTTGAAAAAGTGTTTTGTCAAATAAAAACAAAGTATGTAAAATAAAAGTGGCATCTTCTCCTACTATTAAAATATTCTGAGTTGCCCGGGCAACGCCGGGTTACGATGCTCGTGAATGTATAAAGAAATATTATATGCACTGAAAATGCACCATTGTTGTGTGGCGAAATGGTATAAAGGTGAAAAATTTTAATTCATTTTTACCATCGTCAAACTGTCAAGACTCCAGTTTTAAGTATTTTTATTTCATCAAACGTCCTTTTCAGACGGGAGGCACCTAGCTCCTAGGAGATCAAGTTCACATTTGAGGGAATATTTTTAATCTATGGAGAAATTAGGGAACAATTTCAGTCATAAATATTATGGTGAAAAAAGTAATTAATAGAAATTTTAAAAATGAAGGTTTGAAGAGGAGGAATATAAGCTGGTCAGTTTATTAAAATGTATCTATTCAAGATCTTCCCAGATTAGCCAAAGGATATGTTTTAATTCAACTCAATATAATTCTGAGAGACAGGCAATACTAGATTAAATGTTTTGACTTCAATCACTGTGGTCACATACACAGGTTCAATCGCTGGGGTCACATACTCGGTTCAATCGCTGGGGTTACATACTCGGGTTCAATCGCTGGGGTTACATACTCAGGTTCAATCGCTGGGGTCACATACTCGGTTCAATCGCTGGCGTCACATACTCGGGTTCAATCACTGTGGTCACATACTCAGGTTCAATCGCTGGGGTCACATACTCGGTTCAATCGCTGGGGTTACATACTCGGGTTCAATCACTGGGGTCACATACTCAGGTTCAATCGCTGGGGTCACATACTCGGTTCAATCGCTGGGGTCACATACTCAGGTTCAATCGCTGGGGTCACATACTCGGTTCAATCGCTGGGGTTACATACTCGGGTTCAATCGCTGGGGTCAAATACTCAGGTTCAATCGCTAGGGTCACAAATTCGGTCCATTCGCTGGGTTTACATACTCGGTTCAATCGCTAGAGTCACATACTCGGTTCAATCGCTGGGGTCACATACTCTGGTTCAATCGCTAGGGTCACAAATTCGGTCCATTCGCTGGCTCTTGGGTTACATACTCGGGTTCAATGGCTGGGGTCACATACTCGGTTCAAAAGAAGAAGCAAACAAACGACACATCGATATATAAATGGAGATTGAATGAAACAATTATTTTAAATCATTTCACCCCAAGCAAGGCAGTTTTACTGCGACTGTTGCGCAGGGGGTTACATAGAGGGAAAGTGATGAGAAAGAAGGGTAGATTATAGGGGGTGTCAGGAAGGGGGTAATAGAAGGATGAGAATATTGGTGTGTTGGGGGTGGAGTGGATGGAGAAAAGAACTTGAGAGAAAGTATGCGAGTCAATGAGATAGGAGATGACTATAGACTTTACATTTAAATTTTTGGAGATTAAAGTAAGTACACGGAAGGGAATTCCACAGGAGGGAAGTGCGAGAAAAGAAGCTGTTAGAGTAGAAATCGTGGTTTCATTTTATCCGTTTCACTGTAAAAGGGTGGGACCTAGTTGCTAGTCTAGTAGCTCGAGTAAATTCATGCATAAGGGGTATAAGTGAACTAAGCCCATCGAAGCAGAAACCGTGAAAGTATTTGTAGAAGAGACGCAGAAAAGCCACGTCATACCGGTGAGAAAGCGACTGCAGCCGACTTGCCAAGTCGGGATCGATCACATTACAGATGCTCCGCTGAATTTTGTCAAGAACCCCGAAGTGAAAGCGGAATTTCAAGAAGGTTATCGATTATGAAGAAGGACATCTGAAAATGGCCGGAATGTAGCTGAGAATGCTGTCCCGAATAGTAATATAAATAATAAATGATTATTACTGAATTAAAATAAACCCCACAAACATATCTTGCATTTTATCATAAATCCTAAGTTGTGATTCTACGATCGTTAAATAAGCAGACTTATTATTATGTGTATATCTTCTGTGATTGTTAAGTATATTATGGTTAAATAAAATAAAAACAAGAGGAAAACTGTATTTTAAATCGCCTACGCGTTTCGTCCTGTGATGGACTTTATCAAGGCAAAAAGACGAAATGAGCTTTATTCTAAATTACATATCTATAAACAAACAGTGTTGGCAACCACAAAGACGCTCACAAACCATTTCAAAAGATCAACAGAATATTTTAGTTTTTAGAATTTCTTCATGTGTAGTGCAAAGTCACGAGATATTAAAATGAAGGGAATTTGACCGTTTTCTTTGAAAACTGTTTATTTTGTGTGTTAGTCTGTTTTAGAATTTCTTCATGTGTAGTGCAAAGTCACGAGATATTAAAATGAAGGGAATTTGACCGTTTTCTTTGAAAACTGTTTATTTCGTGTGTTAGTCTGTTTTAGAATTTCTTCATGTGTAGTGCAAATCAAGAGATGTTAAAATGAATGGAATTCAACCGTTTTCTTTGAAATTTTTATTATGTATGTTAGTCTGTTTTAGTATAATTTCCATAAGTAAGTGTGAGATTGGGAAAAATCCGGCGAGCAAATTGATGTTTTGGTAGTACTGGATAGCGTCGCTCTCGAGAACTTTTCTTCTGAATAAATAATATTAATAAATAATAATAAGTATATTATCTAATTAAAAATAATAGTAAATATAATTCAATATAATTTTTCTGAAATCCTTACCTATTGACCAAAATATATTTCTCAATAATAAAAAGAGTAAATACCCAGATGCCACAAAAGAGCCGAGTATTTGATAATTTCTGATCTTAAGCTTCTACCGGCTGTGAATCTTTTAACCGAAATTCTTGGGATCGATACTGCTTCGCTGTTTTAGATATTTTCGGAATTTGGAATATAAGTTGTTGTTGTTGTTGTTGTTCTTCTTCTTCTTCTTCTTCTTCTTTATAATCATATGGCCCCAAGCAAGACAGTTTACTGCCACTGGTGCGTAGAGGGTTACATAGGAGAAAAGTTATGGGAAAGAGTGACAGGTTATTGGGGTATCAGGAAGTGGGTAAGAGAGGGTTGAGAATATTGATGAAAGTGGAGTGAACGGAGAAAGAAGCATGAGAGAGAGGATGCAAGTTATTGAGATAGGAGATGACTATTGACTTTGCATTTAAATTCTTGGAGATTATAGTTGTCTGGAAAGCAAGTAAACGGAATTGAAGTCTACAGGAGGGAAGTGCGAGAAAACAGGCTGATGGAGTAGAATTTGCGTTTACATTTTATTGGTTTCACAATAAAAGGGTGGGACCTATTTGCTAATCTTGTGGCTCGAGTAAATTCATATATAGGGTCACCAGTGAGTTAAGTTCATTGGAGCGGAAGCCGTGAAAGTATTTGTAGAAATAAAATTATTATTATTATTATTATTATTATCAGCTCCACATTTTGTTAGCCGAAAGCGAATATCATCAGCTGAACCATCAACTTACTTCGAAATGAAAGCCAGGTGTTTGCTCCCTCTGTTTTCAAAATTAAAATTTTAAAATATAAAATACTTCATAAATTTACTCCTCTGTTAAACTGGCGTGGGAGCATTTCACTACCTTTCAAGACGCATTAGTGCGCGCGTGTTCAATAGTTGAGAAATTCCGTCACAAAGGTGGATGTGATGAGAATATCTGCTCATGGGCGTGATAGTTTGGTAACAACATGATCAGGTGTTGAGTAAGTTGCTTTGCCAATTTTACAGAATAAGACAACTCCAGATTCACTTAAAGTTTCTTGAAACTACTACCAAGACGAGACCCTGAAGCGAAATAGGTTAACCGATCTAGAGGTACTTCAAACTGGATCCCATCTGCAAGGTTATGTGTTGCTTTTATCAAGACATGTTACCACATCGCACTCATTTGTCAGTGCTGCATGTGCCTGATATACCAGATTGCGTGCCATAATTAGTATATCGTGATTTACATATTTGTTACCTGGCGACACGTTGTTGTTCTCACTCTGGAGTGATGAAACAATTATAATAATAATAATAATGTGCAAACACTATAGAGAATATGTAAACAGAAACTGGTATGAACATCACCCAGCACCGGTTACAGAAATAGAAAAAGTCACTATTCCATGGGATTACACCATCTATACAGACAGAAGCAAATAGGCTGGACATTATTGTTAAAAACCAGAAAGAAAAATCTTGCCTATTAATTGATATAGCTTGTCCAGCGAATTGTAACATAGCAACCAAGGAATTCGAAAATATAAAGACCTGGAAATTGAAATAGAAAAAATGTGGAAATTAAAAACAAGAATCGTGGCAGTGATAGTAGGTGCACGTTGAAATGATAAAAAATGGAACAAAACAACACATTGAAAGAATCCCTGGAAACCCCAGCGTAAGAGATATACAAAAAATTGTCTTTTTAAGTACAACCCACACATTAAGGAGAGCTTTGTTTATGTAACGCTATGGATGTTAAGGGAGATAGAAAAAACATGAAATAGAGCCATAACAACACACCACGACCTGGCTCGCAGACTTGGTTGGTAGTGCACCCATAGCAGAAATCGAAATATGATGAAAAATGACAGCATAATAATGGAGGATTATTTAATGCTTCTGGAAATGAGAAGTATCTGGGAAGTCTTTTCAAAGAGGACGGAACATGCGATATTCAAGTTCGAAATCGAATTGGTGCAGCGAAAATGCCTTCCAAAAGCTGAGTAACATTTTAAGAAACGGGAAAATAAAAAAGAACACTGAAGTGCTGCTATATGGTTGTGAAGGCAGGAAAATCTTATCACAGATGAAGAAGAAACGTTAAGCAACCGAAATGTGGTTTTAAAGAAATATGCTGAGAATACCATGGACTGAATATTTTTTTTTAATCATATCACCCCAAGCATGGCGATAACTCCACTGATGCGCAGGGGACTACGTAAGGGTAAAAAGAATGGAAAAGAGAAAACCAGAAACCACATCCTAAACAGGAAACAAGGGATGAGCCTCTTCACCTGTTCAATAGATGGGGTGGTTTGTGAACCGGGCGATAGTTTAGTCTATCTACTCCAATTGAATATGTGACCAACTAAACAAAAAAAAATAACAAAAAAGAACACTCGTACTTAACATCAGTAAGACACTGATAAAATTCATAAGTTAAATAATGAGGAAAGAGGGCTTGGAAAATTTGATACTTACAAGGCAGAATGAAGGCATGAAGGTGAGAAACCAAATTTTGACCGAGCAATATTAAGTTAACTAATGACGGTAAAAAAAGTTAGGAAAGATTTTTAAAAAATATCTTTATTAAGAGGTACAAAGGAAAGACATGGTGGAGAATCATAACTGTCAAAGCAGTATCGCTGCTTCGAACGATCTGTTGCAAAATATTGATTTAAACTGAAATTTTAATAACAATCATATTTTATATAACTTCACTTAACAATTTTCGTAAACGAATAGAATATAAAATCATATATATATATATATATATATATAGATAGATAGATAGATATAATGACTGAGGTTTATGGTTGACAAGCGCATAAATGATTAAATAAACAAATTTTAAAAGACAAATGAATAGATAAGTGATTTAGATCGAAGACCATAGTAAAATAAAGACGAGAGAAATGAAAGCGCGTTGTCGTGTGTCACTCCCCGGTAAGGATTGAAGAAAAGTGTCGCTACCTGAGGTGAATCCCTCTCTCTCCGTGTGACATGCAGACGTAGACCTCACTGATATCGCACAAAAGCCTCGAAAATTTCAATTCTTTCGCTAGTCTTCCTTTTCAATTTACGTTTAAGAAATATTTCTAAAGACTTTCATTAGCTTTATGGCGCTACGATCATGACTAGCTTTGCATAAGAAAAAGGACCCTTAAAAAAGATTTTATTATTTAAAAAATCCTGAAACAAAATACAAAAGAGTTACCAAAAAAATTATCGTGCCAAACATACGCGTTCTCTTTCTTAGAAGCGACACGCGTCGAGCTATCCAAAGTGTTTTATTAAGGACATTTCACGTCTAACTGAAGATTCCTGAAAGCGACTTTAAATAAAAAGTCAGTCGAAAAGTTAAATATAAAAAATAAAATTTTCAAATACAAAGATTTTTTTAAAATGTGATAAAGTAAAATTTTAAAAGAAAAAGACGAATGAATAATTTCACATAAGAAGTGTGGAAAAGTTTAAAAAATAGCAAAGACAATATGCAAAATATGCTTACATTAAAAATAAAAAAAGAAGGGAAGTTAGACGAAGCGAAATTTAAAGAAATGACCCGTAGATTTCAAATCGTGAGTACCATGAAAATTTTTGGCTTATTGTTCATTAGAACTCAAGTTTCATGATGTCTTTATGAGGCAAGAATTCGAGAAAGTCTTGCGTGGAAAAAGGTAAAGAAAAAATAACAAAAAGAAATATATATATATATATATATATATATATATATATATATGTGGATATAAATTTCGTAAATATAAAAAGAACGAGTTGATTAAAAAGGGGAATGAGTAAATATTAAAAGTGTTAGAAAAAGCCACCCCCCCCCAAAAAAAAAAAATTAATAAAGGTAGAAAGAAAATGAATGAAAAAAAATGAAAGAAAGAAAAAAAGAATAGACGAAGAAATTATGGTGAAAGAATTTTACTCAACAATGGAAAAGATAGAATTGAAAACGAAAAAAAAAAGAAAGAAAATAGGAAAGAAGAAGGAAAGAAATGAAGAAAAAGGGAGAAGTATGATAAAAAGAATAAAGAAATTTCATGAATAAAAAAAGAAACAAAATATAATAAAAAAACAATGAAAATGACAGAAAAAAATGTAAGTCAAAAAGAAAAGAAAGGGAAAAAAAAATAAAAGAATGCGAGAGATTTCTTCTTCTTCTTCTTCTTCTTTTTCTATGTGCCTTGTCCTTTCAGGACGTAGGCGATCATTGCCCTCCACATCTTCCTATCCCTGGTTGCTCTTAGCACGCTTTCTCCTGTAACATCTCGCAACCCCCGTTCTGTCATCCACCTGCTCAAGCCGTTCAAATATGTTATCCGCTTATTTCCTCTGTCTCTTTTTCTCTCTATCTAACCTGTTAGTATCAGGTTCTCCAAGCCTTCCTTCCTCATTGCATGTTCCAGGAACTTTAGTTCTCTTTTCTTGAAATGAAATTCTCTTTCATTTCCATTCTTTCCAACACCTCGTCACTGTTCACATGCTCGGTCCACGATATCCGCAGCATCCTTCTGTAGAACGACATTTCACACTTCCCAGATATTTAAATTTTCGTACCTGCTTGATTTTAGTATTGTGGTGATACCGACCAATCAAAGTGGTGGACCGGATGTTCGCACTCTCACGACCAGAAGCAAATGACCAAAACTCGTCGGTGCGCATCCGGATTCGCGCAGGTGTTCCGGTTGAAAACTAAAAATTAATTAAATATTAAATTCCAGTTCGCGAGCCTACGCGAATTTTATTTATCGGTCAATGAGAAGCCCAGAATCAAATCCGAATGTGAATTCCCAAATGATCTGCTGCGATCCAAAAGTCGAAATAAAAAGCCGAGACAGAAAGCATCGCCAGACAGAGAGACCGACAGAGTCGAGAGAGACGCGTGTAATTAGTATCTCCCCTTGACCGACGTCAAGCGGCTACTATGCTCGCCCCCTTCCCTATCTTTTCCTTCTTTGCTGTTTCAAAACTACTGACTGACCAAAGAAGCGGAGACATCAAAGACATTCCTTACTTACAACGCTCCCACATTCCTAAGCATTAATTCTCTTTTCAGCATTTTATTGTCATGAACATTTTAACGTCCGTTGGACCCATATTTAAAGGATTACTTGAATTGTAAAAACCTTAATTGATATGTGTAGATATAAAATGTTATTTTTCAACTTGCTTTTCTTGATTTACAATCATTTTATGACTTATAGTGGGCTATCTACCACGAGGCCAAATTCCGTTAACCTTCAACAATATACAACTACTCTCCTAAAAGAAGTTATCCCCACTATAGTATCCCCCACCTTACTCAGAATAAAATTCAAAATAGTAAATTATAAAAGAAAGCAAGAAATATATTAAAGGCACAAAAAAGATTAAATCTTAATAAAAAAAAAAGTGGGAATGAATATAAATGGAGAAAGGAAAAATGAAAATATTTTGGTCGATGTCTTCATAAATTAGACGGATAAATTATTCTTAACCCTTAACTGGAAGGAATGGGCGGATTAATACCTTTCCCAAGAGATAAAGTAAATAATTCTTTTTTAATATATGTTAAGCATAAAGGTTATCCAGCAAATTTTTCAGCACTCACATACCCACTCATGAAGTTGGGAAGGACGTGAATCAATTTCTTCTACCCCAAGATAAAAGTTTAATAGCGAAGGGGACTCGATACATAACCTAATCGAAACTTATTTATAAATGAAACTTTGCCTCTGTGTGTATGTGTGTGTGTGTGTCTGTTACCTATAGACACCAAAATGGCTGAACCGATTTTCTTGAAAATGTGCACAGTTGTACTATAAGCGTCTGCGAGTGTTCTTAGCTAGGTTTTGTGTCGGGGTACCCCCGATAAATATCGAAAATCGATAATCGAAAAAATCGGGTTGTAGAAGGAGTGGACAATATGTTGGCAATAAAACTTTGCTTTCATCTAGTTTAATGCTGTTGTTCTTCTTTATACTGTGCTGTTATTGTTTTTGCCTTTTTTGTGAAAACGTTTTGTTACTTTTGGAAAGGGGGTGAATCCATTTCTTCAACATTGAGATAAACGTTAATAGAAAGGGAGAATGGGACTTCTTGCCTTGAGTTACCTATATCTAAACTTATTTATAAATGGAACTTCGTCTCTGTGTGTGTATGTGTGTGTGTGTGTGTGTGTGTGTGTGTGTGTGTGTGTGTCTGTGAGCGTGTCCGTTTCATATAGACTCTGAAACGGCTGAACCGATTTTCTTGAAAATGTGCACAGTTGTACTATAAGCGTCTGCGAGTGTTCTTAGCTAGGTTTTGTGTCGAGGTACCCACGATAAATATCGAAAATCGATAATCGAAAAAATCGATTTATAGAAGGAGTGTTCTGATTTTAATCAAATTTAATACACTCATAGAGAAAGACATAAGAAACGATATCCAGAAGTTTCAAGGTTATAGTGCATAAAATCGATGATATGTATATATATATATATATATATATATATATATATATATATAAGGCAACATGTTTGTGTGTATGTCTGTTTATCTGTCTGTATGTCCTTTATACAAATCCACAATTTTTATCGGATTCTCACCAAACTCCATACAAATATTCTTTATGCAGAGTCTGAGCTCCAGGACCATGGATTAGTTTTAAAGCTTTCATTATGCCCGAGAAACGCGGGCTATACTGCTATTTGTCTATATCTGCAGGTAAGGAAAGTCGGTTCTTCATATCTTACTTGACAATCCTTCTCACCAGAATCTATCTTGTATATTTATGAGTAGGTATCACAATTTTTACACCTCTAAACAGCTAAGCACCATGATGAACAGTTCCGACCTTGATGAAAACAGTTTTATCGACAGCATGTTAATGTCATTATTAAGAGGAAAGACCAAAGTATAATTTGATCATTTTTCAAAAAAAAAAAAAACTTTCCATCCTTTTTAGAATATCTACGGAAAGTGCGACACCGAGATCAAAAGGCGAATAGGAATGGCGAAGGAAGCATTCCAGAAGTTGAGTAAGGTATTAAGAAACAGCAACATTTTCGCCAGAAACAAGGGAGAGAGTATTGAATTGCTACGTGCTGTCAGAAAGAGACAGCTGAAGTTCCTGGGACACGCAATGAGGAAGGAGGGCCTGGAGAACCTGATACTAACAGGCCATATAGAGGGAAAAAGAGACAGGGGAAAGCAACGGATAACATTTGAAGGATCTAATCAGGTGGATGAAGGAACGAGGATTGTATGGTGAAACAGGAGAAGGCGTGCTCAGAGCCACCAAGGATAGGGAAACGTGGAAGGCCATGATCGCCTACTTCCTGAAGGGACAGGGTACATAGAAGAACTCTTTATTAAAAATCTTTATTTGCTTGAGTCAGCCGAAAAAGACAATGTTGATCAAGTTGACTTATTCTTCTGGCGCGAATAACGAATTCATCGAATTATTGACAGATTACGTCAGCATTAGTTATCGGATGGAAGAATAAAAGTGACATAATTTTTTCGAATGGTAAGTGATCTAACTTTTTCTTCTTCCATGAGCCCTGTCTCTTCAGTACGTATGCGATCATGGCCTTCCACGTTTCCCTATCCCTGGTGGCTCTGAGCACGCCTTCTCCTGTTACACCATGCAACCCTTGTTCCGTCACACCTGATTAGGTCCTTCAAATATGTGCTTACCCCTGTCTCTTTTTCCCTCTATCTGGCCTGTTAGTATCAGATTCTCCAAGCCCTCCTTCCTCATTGCGTGTCCCAGGAACTTTAGCTGTCTCTTCCTGATGCTCAGTATTAATTTCCTTTTTGTTTCCATCATTTCCAAGACCTCATCATTGCTCACATGCTCGATCCATGATATTCGCAGCATCCTTCTGTAGAACCACATTTCAGTTGCTTCAAGTTTTTCCTTCACCTTTGATGGTATTGTCCAGCATTCACTGCCATATTGAAGAACGGACAGCACGTAGCAATCCACTTATTAATCTAACTTATTTAATTTAATTCAATCTAACTTATTTAATTTAATTCAATCCACTTATTAACCTAACTTATTTAATTTAAAAAACTAAGAATTAAATTTATATTTTAATGTTTTTAGTTTTTTTTTCTTTTGCCTTAAATTTGAAGATGATTTCTGCAAAAATTAAAAATACTATAAGAAAAATTTAATATTTCAAAATTGAGTGTGGGATAAAATTTTGAAAATGCGAAGTTTTTTGTTTTAATTATGTAACTATTCACACTTTTATTTAATTTAATTAAAGATCCCTAATAATAGAAGTTTTTAAAAAATTCTATGTAAATAATTTCAAACTTTCGTGAAATTTTTTGAGAGCAAATTGTCTTCAGGGGAAACAACTCTTGAAACGCGTGAATTTTTTTTTATGACATATACGTTCAACCGGATGTGCGTTGTGGTACAGTGGATATCGGCTCGGAACGAGAAACCGGGGAGCCGAGTTCGAATTCCAGCTGAATCCAATGTATTCACTTACGCGCAAATACCCTTGGGAAAGGTATTAATCCGTCTATTCCTTCCAGTTATGGGTTAAATAACAGGACAGATTGGGTTCTATAGCCTTGGTCGGCAACCAGTCTACCGCAGAAAGCAATGGCAACCTACTGCGGGATAATCTTCTGCCCAGTCAGTCATGTCTCTTTCGAGACATGATCGCCCAAGCGTGTTTCACGTATGGCACTTAAACTGACTGACGTTCAACCATCTATTTCAAAAACTAGGTTCTACGCGCATTCTAAAAAACTGTACTATTCGTTTTGAAATACTGGTGAATTGAAGAATATAGTCAGTCAATTAAGTGCCATACGTGAAACACGCTTGGGCGATCATGTCTCGAAAGAGACATGACTGACTGGGAAGAAGATTATCCCGCAGTAGGTTGCCATTGCATTCTGCGGTAGACTGGTTGCCAGCCAAGGCTATAGAACCCAATCTGTCCTGTTATTTAACCCATAACTGGAAGGAATGGGCGGATTAATACTTTTCCCAAGGGTATTTGCGCGTAAGTGAATACAATGAATTCAACATTTATTCGAACTCGGCTCCCCCGATTTATCGTTCCGAGCCGATATCCACTGCACCACAACGGAAATGCATGCATTAAAACCTAATTTTAAAATATTTAACAACTTTAATTTAAAATTGTAAAAAATTAAAAAAAACTGAAAATAATGTAGAAATTAATTTTTCACCGGAAAAAAACTTTAGCTTCAGACAATATTTTCCTGAAGATATCTTATTCATAACAATAACTAAAAGATTTTCTAATTAAATAAAGCCTTAATTGTATTTTTTATGTTACAATCATAGCTTATATTCGGTAACTGGCGGTTCGATTTTATAAAATAAAAACAAATAGGATGATTTAAATACTTCGAAAACTTCTGCTTCTAACATATTCTAAAAATGCATGTCGTTTAATTTTTCCTGTTATAAAATTAAGAAGTGGGGGGGGGTGTAACAGATGGAAAAAATATTCCTACCATGACTATTTAAAGGAAAAGTTGGCCACCTCGGCAAGGTGTAATAACAAGCTTTTCTTGCTAGTGCCTGTTACAAGTGAGTTTAATTCTCACTGGGTAACCCATACTTTTGGCCTTGTGCCACATTTAAGCGGCGCTTAGAAATCAACTATGTAAATGAAAAGCATATTTTAAATAAATTAATTCATTTGTGAATTAGTCATGGAAGTTTTATTAAAATCGGACAATTCTTAGATTTCTTGTAAGAATTTCCAAGTCAATGAGTTTTTAACCGAAAAAAAAAAAGCGCTAGAACACTAATTGTAAACAGTACGTCGATCGCTAAGACAAAAACCAAACAACCAAAAGGTTTAACAAAAATTTAGTCAGTCAGTCAGTTAAGTGCCATACGTGATACACGCTTTGGGCGACTGACTGAGCAGAAGATTATCCCGCAGTAGGTTGCCATTGCTTTCCGCGGTAGACTGTTTGCGATCAAGGCTACAGAATCCAATCTGTTCTGTTATTTGACTCATAGCTAGATGGGGAAGAGATGTATTATATTATTAAGTAGTAATTAGTGGGGGATCAGTTTATTACTTCATAACTATAGAAAAACGATCCCTCACTTTATGCCCAGTAGCTCTCATCATGTTTTCAACTATTGTATTTAGTCAGTTAAGTGCCATACGTGATACACACTTTGGGTGATCATGTCTTGAAAGAGACATGACTGACTGGCTAGAAGATTATCCCGCAGTAGGTTGCAATTGCTTTCCGCCGTAGACTGGTTGCCAGCCAAGGCTATAGAACTCAATCTGTCCTGTTCTTTGATTCATAGCTAGAGGGGGAAGAGATGCATTATATTATTAAGTAGTAATTAGTGGGGGGTCAGTTTATTACTCCATACCAATAGAAAACCGATCCCCAACTTTGTGCTCAGTAGAAGTTTTAATTATGTTTCCAACTATTATATTCAGTCAGTTAGTTAAGTGCCATACGTGATACAAGCTTTGGGCAATCATGTCAAGAAAGAGACATGACTGACTGAGCAGAAGATTATCCCGCAGTAGGTTGCCATTGCTTTTTTTCGGTAGACTGGTTGCCAGCCAAGACTATAGAACTGTCAGTCAGATAAATGCCATACGTGATACACGCTTCGAAAGAGACATGCCTGAGTGGGCAGAAGGTTGTTTTTTTTTTGCAGTAGATGGCCATTAATTTCTGCGGTAGGCTAGCCTAGGCTATAGAACCCAGTCTGTTCTGTTATTTAACCCATAACTGGAGAGAAGTGATGGATTAATATTTTTCCCAAGGGTATTTGCGCGTAAGTGAATGTAAGGAATTCAATTGGAATTCGAACTCGGCTCCCCGAATTCTTGCTGGAAAATTACAAAGTTTGATAAAGTAGTCAAACAATCATTTCCTCTCTCCTTTTAATAATAACATAAAAATATGTTGACAATAAAACTGTGCTTTTCTCTAGTTTAAGGCTGTTGTTCTTTTTTATACTGTGCTGTTTTTGTTTTTGCCTTTTTTTTGCGAAAACGTTTTGCTACTTATCTATATTGGAAATGGCGTGAATCCATTTCTTCAACACTTAAATAAAAGTTAATAGAGATGGAGAATGGTTGTTCTTGTCTTGAGTTACCTAAATCTGCTACTAAGATAAGTCGGTTCCCTATGCAGTACTTGATAATACGTATCTCCAGAATCTTTGTTGCCTTGTTTATAAAATTTACCAATTGAGAAAGGCGTGAATAAATTTCTTTTATCCACAGAGAAAAGATAAATAGCGATTAAGTCTGGTCTCTTTAGCCCAGAGTTAGCTAAATCTGCTCCTATGTAAAGTCTGTTCCCTATGTGATTGACAATTCTCCTCACCAGAATCTATCTTGCATATAGGCCTAACATTTTGGAAGCACGTGTATCAATTTCTTCTACCAGCTTGGAGTAGATAGACTAAACTATCGCCCGGTTCACACTCCACCCACATCTATTTAACAGGTGAAGAGGCTCACCCCTTGTTTCCTGTTTAGGATGCGGTTTCCGGTTTTCTCTTTTCCAATCTTTTCACTCTTTTTCTTTTTTATTAATTTTTTTTTTTCAATTGGAGTAGATAGACTAAACTATCGCCCGGTTCACACTCCACCCACATCTATTGAAAAGGTGAAAGGCTCACCCCTTGTTTCCTGTTTAGGATGCGGTTTCCGATTTTCTCTTTTCCAATCTTTTCAATCTTTTCCTTTTTTTTATTTTTTTTTAATTTTTTTTTTCAATTGGAGTAGATAGACTAAACTATCGCCTGGTTCACACTCCACCCACATCAATTGAACAGGTGAAGAGGCTCATCCCTTGTTTCCTGTTTAGGATGCGGTTTCCCGCTTTCTCTTTTCCATTCTTTTTACCCTTACGTAGCCCCCTGCGCATCAGTGGCATTACCGCCTTGCTTGGGGTGATATGATTAAAAAAAAACAAAAAAAAAAACAGATCGAATTCAAATAGCGGAGGAGACTGGGCACGCTAGCCTTGATCGAGTTGGCTAAATGAGCGGCTAGGGAAAATTAGTCCTCTATGGCGTGCTCCAAAATGCTTCTCGACAGAATCATAAGTCTACTATTTGAAAATGATGTGAATCTCTTTCTTCTACCCTCAGTTAAAAGTTAATTAGTAATTGAGTGTGGAATCTCTGGCCTTGAGTTGTCTAAACGTTCATGTAAGGAAAATTAGTTCACGATGACGTGTTTAACAATTCGCCCCGCTGGAAACTATCTTGCGTGTTTAGGTGTCTACCAGTTGGGAAGTGTCTGAATCTATTTCTTCTGCCCTCAGATAAATGTTTAATAGCAATGGTGACTGGGCTCTCGAGCCTTGAGTTGATTAAATCTGATGCTAAGTAAAGTCGGTTCACTATTTCGTGCTTGACAATTCTCATCGCAAAAATCTATCTTCTCTGTCCCGACTTGTCATTTGAATGCTGGACAACATTCTCACAGATTAAGAAAATACTTGAAACAACAGAAATGTGGTCCTACAGAAGGATGCTGAGAATTGGACCAAATATTTGAACAACGAAATTATTTTAGAGAAAATTGCGACAAAAAAGATACGTATTTAACATAAAGAAGATGCAGTTGAAATTTTTAGGGTAGACAATAAGGAAAGAAGGCTTAGAAAATTTGATATTCACAGGGAATAACAAAGCCAAGTGGGACAGAAGATAAAAATGAATTTTTTTTATAATCATATCGCCTCAAGCAAGGCATTTTACTGCCACTGTTTTGCAGGGGGTACATAGGAGGAAAGTTATGAGAAAGAGTGACAGGTTTTGGGGGTGTCAGGAAGAGGATCAGAAAAGGAAGGGTGTGGCCATAAAGTGAGGGATCAGTTTATTTACTGATTGTGATGTAGAATTGATCCCCAACTTTATAACCAAATTGTAACATTATAGAACTTTTTTTTTAAAATAATCATATAGCCCCAAGCATGGCATTTTATTGCTACTATTTAGCAGGGGGTTACATAGGAGGAAAGTTATGAGAAAGAGTGATAGGTTATAGGGGGTGTCAGGAAGTAGGTAAGAGAAGGATGAGAATACTGATACTGATGAGAGTGGAGTGGACGGAGAAAGGAGCATGAGAGAGTGGATGCAGGTTAGTGAGATAGGAGATGACTATTGACTTTACATTTAAATTCTTAGCGATTATAGCTGTCGGGAAAGCAAGTAAATGGAAGGGATGTTCAGAGGAGGGAAATGCGAGAAAAGAAGCTGTTGGAGAAGAATTTGCGTTTACACTTTATTGGTTTCACAGTAAAAGCGTGAGACCTAGTTGCTAACCTTGTGGCTCGAGTAAATTTATATATAGGGGGCACCAGTGAGCTAAGTTCATTGGAGTAGAAGCCGTGAAAATATTTGTAGAAGAGACACAGGGAAGCCACATTGGGCCGGTTAGAAAGTGACTGTATCCGAGCTGCCAAGTCGGGATCTATCAAATTACAGATTCTCCGTTGGATTTTGTCAAGGACACCAAGGTGCATAGGATGAGCACCCGACCAGAAATGGCAGCAGTATTTAATGCACAGGCGGATGGTAGATTTATATATGTGCAGGATTGTTTCAGGCGGAAAAAAACTTTCTAGCTCTACACAGAGAACCGACTTTCTTAGCAGCGGATTTAGCTATGGATTCTATATAATCTACCTAACAAATTTGAGTATATAAATGGTGGAACAAGCTTATAGGAGATAAAAATACAAAAAAATTATTAAGAGCTTATCCGGCAGATTGAGAGATTGGACGTTGAAGGAGCGTGTAACCACCTCTTAAATGCTGTTGTTCCAAGGTTCACACTGACTCATTTTGTTAGCACCTGTTAGGGTCACCGTTATGAACAAATTAGTGAACCCTATACAAAAAAGCATAACCCTATGAAAGTAGCAAAGTACATTTTTTTTATAATAAGCATAATAGCAACACATTTTTTAATTAAAATAAATTGCCAACATACGTATTTATAGTGAAATGACTATCAGTTCCTTTAATCTGTAAGTGAGAGAGAGTACATTGCTAGATAACTAGTTGGAAACAAGGAAGATCCTGAATTTAGGGGCCAAAAAGTGGGCGACATTTTAAAAAAAACTAGTTAAAAACAAGAGGGATTCTGCAATTAGGGACAGAAACGGGTGCACATTGGCAGAAAATGATTTGAGAAAAAAAGATCCTTGATTTTGGGGCATAAAGGTGAGCCCACTGTCTGTCGAAAAAAGGAAGTTTCTAAATTTGGAGTTAATAAAGGTGGGCGTATTGCATAATAACCCCCTGAAAAAGAAGGAAGAATCTGAATTTGGGGACACAAAGATGAACAAATTACCAAATAATATGTGGAAAAGAAGAAAGATTCTGAATTTAAGGGCACAAAGTAGGGAACATTGCCAGTTAAGTTGTCGAAAATAAAAGGAGGGTTCTGGAAATTTCTTTTTCACAAAATTGTTACATTGCCAAATGCCTAGTCGAAGAAAAGGAATGTTCTGAATTCAAAACACTAGAGAAAGAAGAGGTAAATCATTCCACTATCTTTCCAAAAAAAAAAAAAGAAGAAAAAAATCTGGCCATTTACAGATATTGAAGAGAAGCATGAAGATTCCTTCTTGCATTTTCATATTCATTCTATATCCCAATCTTCAAATTTTAAGGGATCTTAAATTAAATCTATAATCATTTCTGATTTACTTGTTTTTCTGACAGCTATAATCTTCAAGTCTAAATGCAACGTCAATTGCCATCTTCTATCTTCTTGAATACCATTAATCGTTTATCCTTTTTTCAATACTCTCTCTACCCATTCTTTTCTCTCACCGTAACTCTGTGTGCACTAGTGGCGGTTTTGCCTTGTCTGGGGTGATGTGCTTATATATAACTATATATATATGGTTATATAAAAAAAAGAAGAAATATAATAGTTATATATATATATAACTATATATATAAGGCTTCTCGGCCTTTTGGCTAAGATCAAAGTGTAGTATCTGTTCTTATCAGCTTAATATCTGATACGTCCCCGATGTGGGACTTCAATATTAAACTGATTTTTGGAACATTTTTTGGAATTGTCAGGGGCTTGCTGCGTATTTGCCACGGGTTAACCTGGTATTGCAGTGCTTCCAGGATTCAGCATATAATCGACGGGAGAAGTCATAGTTATTTTACTTACCTCCTACACCCATAGTAGTAGCAGTTCTCAGACAAATCCCCTCATGCCACTATACTCTCATTTGACCAAAAACCCACTACCACCATTCTTTCTCGGCCTGTGGCCATGTGCGACGCAAAAAATGGACCTGTTTAATTTTCTCTGTATAACTCCACTCTGTTAATAATTTACATGTTTTATGTTCACTGTATATTAAATGTTCATCCTTTGATAATAGCTTATGTAAGCCGAAAGCTCAGACCTGATAAAAAATCAACAATTATTACGATTTCTTGTCGTCATTTCATGACAACACTATCAGGCTAATCAGATCATACGAAAGAATCTTACACAAAATAAATAGACAGAACTTGTCTCTATTATTCAATGAAACCTGGATTAATATATATATATATATATATATATGTTGCATATACCCAGGGAAATGTCGATAAACTACTTTATTAACAGAGTGGTACAACCAAAATTTATATACAATATTTACAGTCTCTGGCAGTAGTAAGTGTTACTTCCCGAAGTTCATGATAATGACAACTCCCGTGCGAAGCACACATAGTCTTGTGTACATCCGGGCAACCGGATGTCACATGTCACATGGTACGAGCCACGACACAATATACATATATATCCAAGTATAGGGTACGTATGAATAGAATAATATTCTGTGTCCAAATAAAAACTATTCTTGAAAACGTGCTCAATACAAAGTAGAGCTAATAATATTCATTCAGAAATTATAACATGAAAAGTTATAATATCACTACAAAAGTGTCTATTTTCTTTCGACACTTCTTGAATCTTGTCAAGTGATGATGATTAATTCAAGTTGAAGGGTTTTAAAAGGTTAAAATCAAGCAAAACCCCTTTAATCAGGGTGGCATTGTTCTATAAACAATGTAGAACAATCAAAACTCTAATGTCGAGAATATGTGAGCAGACTTAAAAATAATTTGGGTGGGGCATTAGTATTAATATTTGATTAAATTGAGATCAGCATTATTAATTGACTATTAGATCTAATTTATTATTATTTCAAAATTTAAAAAAGTTTAAGTTTAACAATTTATTAGATTTAGAAAGTTATTCACATATTATTCTTCCTCCTCGTTTAACCTTTTAAAACCCTTCAACTTGAAATACCATCATCACTTGACCAGACAGAAGAAGTGTCGAAACAAGTAGCTACTTTTGTAGTGATATTATAACATATCCATGTTATAATTTCTGAATATATATATATATATATATATCTAAACTTATTTGTAAATGAAACTTTGTCTCTGTGTGTGTGTCTGTGTGTGTGTATCCGTTACCTATAGACACCGAAATGGCTGAACCGATTTTCTTGAAAATTTACACAGTTGTAATATAAGCGTCTGCGAGTATTCTTAGCTCGGTTTTGTGTCGAGGTACCCCCGATAAATCTAAAAAAAATCGTCTTATAGAAGGAGTGGTCCGATTTTAATCAAATTTGATACACTCATAGACAAAGACACAAGAAATAATATTCAGAAGTTTCAAGGTTGCAGTTCTTACAATAGTGCAGAAAATTTGATATCGATACCAGGAAATCAAAATTTGACTTACATCCGTTTATTTTTCTTTCAGTCTACGGTTTCGCTTTAACTGGAAACAACTATTGCTTTTTAGTCTTTCGTACCAACGTCCAAAGAGTCTGAGCTCCAGGACCATGGATTAGTTTTAAAGCTTTCATTACACCCGAGCAACGCCGGGTTATGCTGCTAGTATATATATATAATATTAACTATAGTAATTACAATACCAATAGTAACAGAACTAACTCTGTCAAAACTAGTAGTAATTAAGCTATAATTTAAATCGTCTTGAACAACCCACCGAGGACGAACTCGGAGGGAAAAGAAGGGGAAGTAAAAAAAGAAACAAACGAAGTAGATGAACAAAAAGTCAAGTACCCGTAAGAAAAAAAAAAAAAACCAAGACGAAAACCCTAACACTAAAGCGCTCAATACGAAAGTAGAGCAACAAAGATTTAGACTTAGATTTTCTGTCTATATATATATATATATATTACTATATATATATATTAAATATATATATATATTACTATATATATATATATATATATTAAATATATATATATATATATTACTATATATATATATATATATATTAAATATATGGATCCCCCGTGGGGATCTTCATATCGAAATGGCCATTCAACATCTTTGAATTAATCCTTTTTTAATATATATTTGCTCTGTAATATTTTATTACATGGAGCTCTCTTCCTGTATCATTTTTTAATATTAAAATAAATTTTTAATATTAATTAGGATCGGGTTTTTTGGAATTTACCTTCCTGCTTTTTTCCCTTGGATTGAAGTATCTGAATTAAAATAATATATATATATATATTAATGCAGGTTTCATTGAATAATATAGACAAGTTTTGTCTATTAATTTTGTGTAGGATCCGTTCATACCGTCTGATATACTTGATGGTGATGTCGTTAAAAGACAACAAAAAATCACAGTATTTGTTGAATTTTTTATCGGGTCTAAGCTTTCGGCTCACATAAGCCATTATCAAAGAGTAAATATTAACACACAGTAAACATAGAACATTTAAGCTATTAACAATAAAGATAATTGAATTGAAAATATAAGTCCATCCCTACCGTGGCGGATGGCCGAAGACAGTGACAAAATATATATATATATATATATATATATATATATATATATATATATATATATATATATAATTCATGTGTGTGTTCCTTTTAACTAATCAGAATAAAGCTTGACTTTGAAATTTGGCCAGTAGTTTCTATTTTTAGAGAATAAATACTCTCTTTTTTTTCTCCTTTTTTTCCTTATTTTTTTCTCTAACGGTCAAAATGCCAACCTACTTTTAACGTAATTATTACTTACTTCATACTAGATCTTGTTACCTTTCATGTAATAAACTTATATACGTTTGGATGTAAACAGTAATGTATATAGATATCGATGATCAGTAAACATTTGATTTTAACGTTATCCGAATCTAAACACGTGGGATAAAATAGTAAAGTGTACCTGTTTTGATATCCGCAAAAAGTTTCAATGGATACAATGAAAACCATATTGAAGTGTTTGCCAAAAAGGCTTTCTCATCAAAATCTGCAGAATTATATTTCTTAAGATATCGAAGAGCTTTCGGATATCGGAAAATAAACCACTTCATATTAAAGACGAATATATAATCGAATAAAATGTAATTTCATTTTATTTCAAAGTTATCTTTAAATAATAAAATTGAATTTTCTTTATCTATCTATCTATCTATCTATCTATCTATCTATCTATCTATCTATCTATCTAAGCCATCGTATTCATTTCATATCTATCTATCTATCTATCTATCTATCTATCTATCTATCTATCTATCTATCTATCTAAGCAATCTTATGCATTTCATTTCATATCTATCTATCTATCTATCTATCTATCTATCTATCTATCTATCTATCTAATCTTATCTTCAATTTCTTATCATCTATCTATCTATCTATCTATCTATCTATCTATCTATCTATCCTATCTATTCTATTTCTATCTATCTATCTAGGCCATCGTATTCATTTCATATCTATCTATCTATCTATCTATCTATCTATCTATCTAATCTAATCTTATTCATTTCTATCTAAGCAATCTATTCATCTATCTATCTATCTATCTATCTATCTATCTATCTATCTAATCCTATCATCTATTCTATTTCTATCTATCTATCTAAGCCATCTATTCATTTCATCTATCTATCTATCTATCTATCTAATCTAATCTTATTCTATCTATCTAACAATCTTATTCATTTCTATCTATCTATCTATCTATCTATCTATCTATCTATCTATCTATCTAAGCAATCTTATTCATTTCATATCTATCTATCTATCTATCTATCTATCTATCTATCTATCTATCTATCTATCTCAGTCTGTTCATATCTATCTATCTATCTATCTATCTATCTATCTATCTATCTATCTATCTATCTATGCGTTAAATTGTTATTGTCTAGCAATGTACTTATATCTCTATGAATCTATTTTTACGCGAATGTCTATTTATGTATGTTCGCATGTCTTCTTTTCTTTCAGGATGTATTCTTTCACTCTATGTAAGTATGTTTCTATCTACTCTTATTCGACGAAACTGACGTCATGATTAATTGATTGTCTGATATATACGGCTGCAGGTTGATACTTCGAAATTTCCGTAAAGAATGTAATCGCTCAAGAAACCCCGACAACGAACGACGGATTGGAAATATTTTTCATAATTTAATTTCACGAATACCGTCTAATTTTTGCAGGAAAATCCGGTTAAAGCAGATAAGGTGTGTATTAGAGAGGGCAGAAGTAGAAACTGAGCGAAATAACACGGCTCTGCCTGAAAAAAAAAAAAGTGTCGCAGGCCTCCGGGGTTATTATTGACAGTCGCATACCTTGTTCCGCTGGAAAAAAAAAATGAAAAGACAGTCGGTGAATGTCATGAAACCATGGTAGAATGAAGGAAAAAAAAAATTAACGCTGCGTAAAAGTAACGGAAAGACAAAAAAATGCTTGGAATATATTTTAATCAATAAAAGAGAATATCGGGGAAAGAATAAATATGTGTAGAAAAAGTAATTACAAGCAAAACAAAAGAAATATTCTTTTCAGTGAATTAAGTATGAGATGAAACAATCACAATTTTATTTGTTCAGTCGTAGAAAAAAAAGAATGTGTGTGTGCGCATGCGTGTGTACATGGGAAATCATTCAGTTTTTTCTTTTCCGATTTTCTTTTCTTCCTCGCCTTTATTTTTTACAGTTACTTTTAACAGACATTTACGCATGTATTTACTTATAAGCGTGCTAAGTATATATATATATATATATATATATATATATATATATGTGTGTGTGTGTGTGTGTGTGTGTGTGTGTGTGTGTGTGAATAATTCTGCTAAATACAGAAGCAGATAAAAACAGGAATATGTAACCCAAGAAAACTTTGGGTTTGATTACCAAGACGTTAGCAAGAATATGCATAAGACAAGGATGTGTCTTCTCACCGGATTATTTAACCTATACAGCGAGGCGATTCTGAGCAAATTAAAAGTCCTACCAGCATTCATTGCTAGCGGTCACAATATTAACAACTTAAGACGTGCAGATGCCACAATATTGATATCAGGCACGGAAAGGAAACTAAAAACATTCTTACAGAATGTAGCAAAGGAGAATGAATAGTAAGGGTTAAACATCACCTACAAGAAAACAGAAAGTATGGTTGAAACCAAAAAGGTGATTACATTCGGGGATAGTAAAATCAAACAAGTGCAAAAATATCTGGTTAGTGTCTTAATAGAGGATGGAAAGAGACACTGAGATCCGGTAGCGTCTTGGAATTGAGAAAGAGGCCTTTCAAAAGCTAAGCAGAGTATTAAGAAACAAAAGAATTTCGTTACGGACAAAGGAAAGAGTACTTAATTGTTACGTGATATCGATCCTCTTATATGGCAAAGAATTCTGGACAATCTCCTCAAAGATAAAGTAAGTAAATGAAACAAAAGAAATGTCGTTTTGCAGAAAGATCCTGAAGATAAAAGATGATCAGAGGAAAAAAAGTCTAACCCACTTAGTAATCTTCAGTAAACGGATGTCGGAACAAGGCTTAAGTGAAATAACAAAAACAAAGAATGTATTAAAAGCTACGAAGTTTTGGAAATTGTGGAGAGCCATGATCGCTTACACCCTGAAGGAGAACGGCACGTAGATACATAGATGAAGAGTTTCTTTGGTAACTTAGTTTCAGGGCAAGCTATCGACAATTGATTATCGAGGCCAATTGAAGTATATTTGTTTCAAAGTTGGTATTGAATTCTAAAAAAAACTCTATTCTTTTACATAACATATTCATTTCGGAGATGGGGATCACGGCTCTTTGCACCTTCTTTTTTTTCTGTCCCTCGAAATAAAACTTGACCTTTATTGTCCTTTGTTCTTCCACCACTTCAAAAAAAAAAAAAATACGTTGAACAGTTTACTCGCAGTTTGTCCCTGCTCCACTTACCTTTTAATGTTCTGCGTTTGAAATATTCCTCAGGCTTTCCTAAAAAGATTTAGTTCGAAATGTTAATCACCTGAAGATGGTCGGAGGGTACAACGGCTGAAACGTCGCGTATATGGCAACAAACATGAAAACAACAGTTCAAACAATATATATATTGTAAATAATTGAAATGACTATATTAGAAACCTAGACAAGTACTTTTTTTTCATAAATATTTTATGTTTATTTCTGTTTTTGCATATATGTAATAAACATCTTTGTGCAAACTAATTAAAACAACTGCTTTAATTTCCTTTTTTTCATCATACGGTAAGTTTTAAACATACTAGAGTGAAAGGGTGTAATCGATTTCTATTTTTTCCTCAGATGAGGTCATTTGCAGGAGTGCGCATCAATATGAATCTATTTTCGGGGCGTATGATAAAATTGTTTGCCCTTAAAAAATATTTTTTCAAGCCCAGACACAATTGTCTCGACTGTCGATTAGTTGTCCAAGTATGTGTACGAAAATTGTAACGCTGCACAAACAGACTGATATGCATTACAGAAAGATTGCGGATATTGTTGTTGTCAGCCTTTTAACTGTCAGCCGTATCATCAAAATGAAGAAACAAACTATATCCGTATGTCTAAAACGTAAAGGGATATGTGTCGGAAGAGAAATACAACGCTAAGAGACGACGTATACGTGATCAGTAAAAGTGTGAAAGATCCTAGGAAGACATTATTCGTTTTGCTTCAATTAATTTGCACTTGGGTGTATATATATATATATATATATATATATATATAGATAGATAGATAGATAGATAGATAGATAGATAGATAGATAGATGATAAGAGATAGATAGATAGATAGATAGATAGATAGATAGATAGATAGATAGATAGATAGATAGATATGAACTGACTGAGATAGATAGATAGATAGATAGATAGATAGATAGATAGATAGATAGATAGATATGAAAAGAATGATAGATAGATAGATAGATAGATAGATAGATAGATAGATAGATAGATAGATAGTGCTGTGGACCTTTGCTGTGGAGTTGTTTCGAAACTTCACCTCAAAGTTTTAGTGACCGGTTTGATCGGAAGTAAGACATGGAACAAGAAGGTAGGTTTAAAACAGTGTGTTACTACAACAAGACACAAGATATTCAAAGCAAGTGTTCATAATAAGTAACTAGAATAATTAAGTCCGAAGGTATTGTTACGCTGCTCATTGCCTGACTAGTAGCTGTCGTCAACTGCCGTTAACTGCTCTCGTTAACTGCTTTTCGTTCACTGCCCTTTGGAAGTCACGCAGGTAATTACATATAACAAGAGTCCATTCCTCATAGAAGGGCATTATAATAGATAGATAGATTTATCAACCTATTATTTAAAGATAACCATTGTAAAATGTATTGTAACGCGGAATTGTTAATCGGAAAGCTTAGTTCTAATTCCAGTCGGGTTTGTCTATAGCCTTGGGAAAGGCATGAATCCACATCTTTCTATCCATGGATTAATTAGTTTGACGTGTACCATTCAGTCAGTTATGTGCCATACGTGATGCACACTCGGTCGATCATGTCTCAAAAAAGAGACATGACTGACTGGGCAGAATATTATCCCGCAGTAGGTTGCCATTTCTTTCTGCGGTAGAATGGTTGCCAGGCAAGGATATAGAACCCAATCTGTTATTTAACCCATAACTGGAGGAAAACTGGAGGTTTACTGTACCAGTAAATCATGATTATCTCTCACTTTCAAATTCTTACAATCTGAAAATATTTTCCTGCATTACATAACCTGCAAGATGTTGATAATTCCTAAATCATATGTCAATCAATTAATAAAATGATGGCTTCTTCATTGATCACATGTTCCTGACATTCTCATCAGTCACCTGTAGAAACATATTTTTCCACTTTACGTCTATGCTTTATAAGTGATGATATTGTCTGGTGTCCACTCTCATTTAAGATATTACATAGCAGTTCAGCTCGCTTTTCTTTCTTGCTTTTTTTTTTTTGATAAATTTTAATTTCTTAATACTTTATTTAGTTTCTGAATGACTTCTTTAAATCTTCCTATGGCTGTAATGAGAACAGATGCTCAGATTTGACTTCTATAAAGCTTTATTCTGCTTTAATTCAGCCTACAAACCAGAGGATATTTTTCTAGCTTTACAGTAAGCGGGACTTTCCATCACAGTAAAGATAGGGGCGCTGGGTGTAAATCATTTACAACGACAACAGCTCTTCGGATATCTCATTTCGTCATGTGCTACTATACCACCCATCTACGTCCCGGATGCGTAGCTGACACTTGGGCTGTCTCTTGTGTTGGCAACCAGACATTCAGACTTTTAACAGTAAATAATTCACTCCCGTATTCTTGCTTTCCTGACGGCTACAACCTCCAGAAATCTAAATGCAAAGTCAATAATCATCTACTAACCAATGGCCTCTAGCTCTCTCCCCTCCCCTGTATAACTTTCCCTTTCTCTCCTCCTATGTATCTGTCATCGCACCTTCTTTCTCAGCTTTCTATTGTTCCTTTCTAACTAGGTTGTACTCCTCACTCTTTTCTAATTAATCTTTTTACATTTATGTAACCCCCTGCACATCAGTGGCATTTCCGCCTTGCTCGGGGTGAAATGATTAAAAAAAAAAAAATAGTAATTTCTTGTCGCTTACCTTGACTAAAAAGTAGTTCCGTTTTCTTTTCTAAGTCTGTTATCAGCATCTCATAACCTGTTATTAAGCTGATGTTCGACAATTATAAATCTTGCTATCGTTGAACTGCTGGGAAATTTTTGGATATGGGCTATCAGTTAGGAATTTGCCAGCTCATATGTTGTTGCAGTGTTCCTTTTTTTTAAGCCTAACTGAAAATAACTCTTTGGAACTAAAGTGATTTTATAGTAATCTCTGGTAGCCTCTTGTTGGTGTTGAACAGAAACAAGTGTACTTGCGAAGGCGTCTTTACAAGGGGCTGGCTATCAGGCGGGTCTGCACGGAAACGGGTTACTGAGCATAATCTAGAAGCATATTAAAATTGTGACTGACATTTACTCTTGATAGCCTTGGGTGGCAGCCAGTCTAGGAGAAGAGAATCTCTAATTTCAAAACCTCAAAAAAATCATCTCACAAGTCTCACAAACACGCAACTGGTCAAATATGGTGGGCACGTCTACACCCATTCAGATCTGGTCAGTCAGGAAATGATTCCCCCAACACGAGAGAAGAGACCCTGATTTGGATTGGGACGAGAGGCACTGCCAGCATGGTATTTTTATTGTAACAAATTCCTCCCTCTTCTTGGTTTTCCCCCTTCTCTTTGTGTTGTATACCTACCTATATACAGAAATAGAATGTTCCCCTCCTCCTAATATCCTGGACACTACTAGAGTAGAGGAGAGTGATCAACCTGATCCAAACTCTCTCTTGGGCAACTCTCTGCTTCCGAACGGAGAGGGTCTCAGACGGGGCTCCGCCGAAGTGAAGAGTCTAGGTCTATGGGATATTTTTAGTTGAGCGTAAGGTCTCAGGAACGCCACATTAATTGACCTTGTGTTGGATCCGCCTTGGTGAGAAGGTGGTAAATACCGAGTGATCATACTGATCCAAAGTCTCTCTTGTTCAACTCTCTGCTTCCGAGCAGAGTGGGGTAGAACTCGACCGAGCCTTAAGCATAGTCTAAGGGACATTTTTAGTTGAGTTTCAGGGCTCGGAATCCCCACTTTAACACTGTGTCGCATCCGCCTTAGTAGGGAGTGGTAAATACCGAGTGATTATGCCAATTAGCAGTCATTGCTCTCTGTCCTTCTCACTGCCTACAGACAGAAGGAACCCAGACGGGACGCCGTTAAAGGGTAAAACCTCGTCTGGAGAAAATCGACAGTAGACATGACCCGGTCTTGTGTAGGATCAATGGGATATTTTTAGCCAAGCTTAAGGGCTCGGAGACCTCGCTTTAAAAATGGCCTTGTGCCGCATTCCGCCTATATTGGGAGGCAGATAAATATAGAGTGATTTTACTGACGAGCAATTCACTACACTAGCAATGTACCTAATTCAAGCAGCGTGCGAGTCTTATACTTGTTGATATACTATTATTCCCAACCTCCATTTTGTTGATTACTCACACAATAATCGGTTAGGGTTACAACAATAACCATATAAAGAATTCTGTGTGCAACAACTGCTCATCTTACAAATTGAAATCTGTGTGCAACAACTCCTCATCTTAGAAATTTAAAAAACTTATAATAATTGCAATGACCGACCAATTATACAGATTCACAGTTCACTAGCAGTGTCTCTACTTCACGTAGTGTGTGAGTCTTGTACTTGTTGATATACTATTATTCCCAACCTCCATTTTAGTGATTCCTCACGCAGTAAGCTTTTAGTGTTACGACACTTTGTTTTCACGTACCTTTATTTTTCTTCCTCTCTCTTTCTCTATTTTTCTTTCTCCCTCTGTATATGTTTCGTCAGATTACAGAATTATGTGAAATAATACAAAACAACGTAATAGTATAAAAGTAGGTGTATTGACAGGAAAGAGAAGTATTTACAAGAGGTGAGGATTAGTAGAATACAGAACAAGGTAATTAGTATACAGTATCGTCGTAGAGACGTGATAGATTGGCTAGTAGAACACTTCCGGTGCAATACCAGAAATACCCGACTGACTCGATCACTCGACTTCCTTACTCGACTTCATAACTCGACTTCATGTTCATGCATATAAACATGTGCGACAGAATAAATTCTACATTGGTCCTGATACAGTTAGGATTAGTTTTTTCCTCTTATCTTTTTCATATATATATATATATATATATATATAGGACTAGCAGTATAGCCCGGTGGTGCTCGGGTGTAATGAAAGCTTTAAAACTAATCCATGGTCCTGGAGCTCAGACACTTTGGACGTTGGCATGAAAGACTAAAAAGCAGTAGTTGTTTCCAGTGAAAGCGAAACCGTAGACTGAAAGAAAAATGAATGGATGTAAGTCAAATTTTGATTTCCTGGTATCGATATCAAATAAGTTTTTTTCCTCATAAACTGAATTTTGAAGGTTAAATAAGTCCTCTGAGTAAATGGTATCATGGCTGAGATTAAGAACTACAATTATACCTACTTAGAGCCTAACCCAAAGTAAGAACTAAAATAACAGGGCTGAAAAATAATACAGAAATACAGGCAGATAAACAGACACACACACAAACATCTTGCCTTATATATATATATATATATATATATATATATATATATATATATATATATCATCGATTTTCTGCACTATTGTAAGAGCTGCAACCTTGAAAGTTCTAAATATCGTTTCTTGTATCTTTGTCTATGAGTGTATCAAATTTGATTAAAATCGGACCACTACTTCTATAACCCGACTTTTTTGATTATCGATTTTCGATATTTATCTGGGGTACCTCGACACAAAACCTAGCTAGTACAACTATGTAAATTTTCAATAAAATCGGTTCAGCCGTTTCGGAGTCTATAGTTAACGAACACACACACAGACACACAAACACAGACAAAATTCCATTTATAAATAAGTTTAGATGGGATATATGAATAGTTATTTAAATAACCAAAAAATGAGAATAACACTGATCTCTCTTTTTAACATATATACTACCTCATCTCATAAATATAGACAGTAGTAATCAAGGCGTTGCGTTGTGGCGAATTAGGTGGCCGGAGTAAGTGATGATGTGGTCACAGAAGTTGTCTGACTTCCACAGCTGGGTCCTCCTGTTTGTGTGGCACCCTACTGAGTCCCGTTGATAGACATAGGGTCTTCCAGCTGCCACCCTTTTCACCAAGGGCAGCACTACTGTCTGAAGACATTTGTAGTAGAAGACACTGTTGTGTCGGAGGCGCTCCGCAAAAGATTCGGGAGTTCTTTTCTAATCAGAACAATCTTTTCGAATCCTTTGCTCTGTCCTGACAGATTGACACCCAAAAATCTCTGAAATATTTATATTGGGGCTTACGCGCTACAGCCAAGCACTACAGTAGGCTGTTTTCAAATTTCTATCAGAGTGAATTGCGTCAAGTTATTCTTTTTTTGAAGCATGCTGCATATATATATATATATATATATATATATATATATATATGTTACTGAAATTAACGAAGATTAATGAAACTTGCATATAAACAACCGACAATTTGAAATGATTTGTTTGAACATTATTTTTGATCGATACTCGTATTTAAGCAGATGTTCTGTTTATAATCAAACAGTATTATATATTAATTTCTACCGGCCTGATTATTTACGATAATCATCATGTTACGGAAATTAACGAAGATTAACGAAACCTGGTTATAAACAACCGACAATTCGAAATGATTTGTTTGAACATTATTTTTGATCGATACTCGTATTTAAGTAGATATTCTGTTTATAATCAAACAGTATTATATATTTATTTCTACTGGCATGATTATTTGCGATAATCATCATGTTACGGAAATTAACGAAACTTGGTTATAAACAACCGACAATTTGAAATGATTTGTTTGAACATTATATTTGATCGATACTCGTATTTAAGTAGATATTCTGTTTTTAATCAAACAGTATTACATATCTATTTCTATCGGCTTGATTATTTACGATAAATTTTTATTCCAAAAATATGTGTCATTCGGCAGGATTCAAACCTGCAACTCTTATCCACACAGTGACAGCCACTCAATGATCTGGCACGTCTTAGACCTCTCGACCACGAATGATGATCAGTATAAACGACCCTCATTCCTGGCCGAGAGGTCTAAGACGCGCCAGATCCCATGGTCCTATATATATATATATATATATATATATATATATATATATATGTTTGTATGTTTAAAATAAGAATATCGATATCCCAATAAGTATTTTTTAAATTGGAGAAATAGAAACGTTTCCTGATAATAAGTTTGGATCGAAAATAAATTTGATTATGCATTTAAGGCTTCATCAGATCCAAATACAAAAGAATAGAATGAAATGTGTTTTTCTGTGAATGTATATATATATATATATATATATATATATATATATATATATATAGACACATACACACGCACAAATATATATATATATATGGATGTGTGTGTGTCTGTGTTTGTATATATATATATATATATATATATATATATATATATCCGAGTGAGTACAGAACGAAGAAAGAATTTTTTTCACTGTCCAAAACATTAATTTAAAACACTGCTCGATATATAATGTATAGAGCTACGAATATTTATTATAAATTACGTTTTAGAACATGTACATAATTTTTTCTATATATGTCCTCTACAATCATATGGCTGTATCGACGTTGGGCACCCAACGTCTATTCCTCTTGATGAGACGTTGGTTGCCCAACGTCGAAACAGCCATATGATTGTAGAGGACATATATAGAAAAGATTATGTACATGTTCTAAAACATAATATATATATATATATATATATATATATATATATATATATATATATATTATGAAGTAAATCTCCGAATGCTACATTCCTGGTATGGACATTTCGGTGAGAAAAAAGCTCACTTTTCAGTAACGAACAAAAACAAAATTTTATTGCAAATATGGTACAAAAATTCACATACCGGAAATTATGCTCATAATAATTTCATACACAAGTAGATTACATTAAAAGAAATGAAAAATAAATAAAAGGAATATATATAAAAAGAGTAAGAAATAAAGAAAGTGAAGAAATAAAATAAGTTAAAAATTTGTCGTCCAGAGATTGATACAATGGCTTCGGAAGAAAGGGGAAAAAACAATCAGAATTACATATTTGGCTCTGTAAATAATACCATTTACATCGTGCATTTCATCTGGATCATTTTTAATATTAATAAAATTAATATTAGTAGGATTTAGTTTTTGGGATTTTACCTACTTGCTATTTCTTTATAATTCTAGGCGGATTGTAAGGTTAATTTATAATTCTAGGCGGATTCTAGGCGGATTGTAAGGTTTTTAATATGTTTAAAATTTACTGTAGCTTCCTGCTTTTAATTTAGTACTATGTTGCTTTTTATGGACGTAATAATTTCCATTTTTTCTTGCAGACAAAGGAAATATGGTTCATCTACCTAACTAGATATTCTAGCTTGTTTGAGAATTCTTCATTTAACTTCAGGTGTTCTATTCTCTTCTTTTACCTTCCCAAAATATTTAGAAAGTGATGTCATATTTAGTTTATCTTTATTAAAAGATGAGAGATGATTGTGAAAACGCTTTTTAACAATGCTCATTGTATTACCAATATAAACTTTGCTAGCCCTAGGATATTCTACTGACGAGATAGAGCATATGTAGACAAGGGATTTAATTAAACACTTAATAGATAAGAGGCATTTGTTTGAGGTTTCTACAATTACCTAATTTCTTTTTTTTACTATGGGGCAAATTAAAATCAGTAACAGAATTACTATTGTTATTGATGTATAATTTCAATATTCTATTGTTACGAAATTGAATTATTTTTCTAAATTGTTAGATAAACTATAACTGAGTTTTAGAGTATCCCTATTAAAATTTTTGCTTAAAAGGTTATTTTTGGAAAAAATTTTCCCAATTAATTTAAGACATTTATGTCCCAGTTTAATATTAAAAAAACTGATTAAATGGTTATGGATGTGATATCGGCTCGGAACTAGAAATCGGAAAGCAGCGTTCGAAATCCGGTTGAATTCCTTGCATTCAATTACGCGCAAATACCATTGGGAAATGTATTAATTCGTCTCTTCCCTCCAGCTATGGATTAAATAAAAGGATAGATTAGGTTCTATAGCCTTGGCTGGCTACCAGTCTATCGCAAAAAGTAATGGCAACCTAATGCGGGATAATCTTCTGCCCAGTCAGTCATGTCTCTTTCGAGACATGATCGCCCAAGCGTTTACCATGTATGATACTTAACTGCTTGATTAAATGAAAGATAATACCATACAGTTTTTCTGTTTGTACAGTAATTTACTATTTGAAGCAACTATATTTTTATTTAAAATTTTGAACAAATAAAAATAATTAGCTCACTGGATAATCCAGAGCAATATGATATATAGGGAAGGAAAGTCAGCACATTATTAAATTGTTATTGCTCAGCTGTTCGTAGCCAAGGGGGAAAAGAACGCCGGATGAAGAAAAGCGGAACGCATGTGTAAATCAAACGGTGCCGTTTCTTTATTAAGTTTTCTCGAATTTGGTTGAAATCGACATTTTCTATTTTTCTTCATGATCTATCTATCTATCTATCTATCTATCTATCTATCTATCTATCTATCTATCTATCTATGTCTGTTCATATCTATCTATCTATCTATCTATCTATCTATCTATCTATCTATCTATCTATCTATCTAATTCTGTTCATGATCTATCTATCTATCTATCTATCTATCTATCTATCTATCTATCTATCTATCGTTCCATTCCATTCTATCTATCTATCTATCTATCTATCTATCTATCTATCTATCTATCTATCTATTTCATTCCGATCATTAACTTTCAATGTATCTATTCCAGTGTGTTTCTATCTATCTATCTATCTATCTATCTATCTATCTATCTATCTATCTATCTATCTATCTATTCCGTTCATTATCTTATCTTATCTATCTATCTATCTATCTATCTATCTATCTATCTATCTATCTATCTATTTCATTCCGATCATTAACTTTCAATGTATCTATTCCAGTGTGTTTCTATCTATCTATCTATCTATCTATCTATCTATCTATCTATCTATCTATCTATCTATCTATCAAGTAAGGTCCGAAAGTATTTTGATATAAACTGCCCAACTACATTAATTGATACTAAGAAACCGGAAATTGTAGAATTAGTAAACAAATTCTAGTGTGATTCAACCGACAAATCACACATGATATTGGATTAACCTAATGGCGTAATACATCCAAAGTCAAATTGGTTCAAACAAATTAATAGCAAACATAAATAACTTATTTATCTAATTCGACATAATGAATTATTAACTCTCCATCTCGGAAGCTTTGTTTATAATCACCTTGGACTTTGCTTCGGAATTTTCGGACCTCACTAGTGTAGAAATAAATATAATTTGAAACTGAAAACAATCCGTCCTCATCCATGACAATGAACAATGGATAAAATAGAATTCTGAGAACCCATTTGACATTGCCATGAGAGTACTAGATTCTGCAGAATCATCAGAGCTTGTAAGCTTTTTTTTTACGATCTCACTGCTCATCGTGAGGTCGATAAAAAAGAAGTTGGATTGTATAGAGATAATGGTCTCATGATTATTCATAATTCAGCTACCTCAAAAGTAGTAAGAATCCTTAAATATATACATATAATACTGAAGAAATGTAATCTCAAAGCAATTGCAAATCAGTTAATTTATCATTTAAATGCCATGCGTGGTACACGCTTTGGGGAATCATGTCTTGAAAGTGACATGATTTACTGGCCAGAAGATTTTCGCGCAGTAGGTTGTCATTACTTTCTGCGGTAGACTGGTTGCCAACCAAAGCTTTAGAACCCAATCTGTGTTGTTATTTAACCCATAACTGGAAAAAAGAGTCGGATTAATACCTTTCCCAAGTGTATTTCTGCGTAAGAGAATGCAATGAATTCAACTGGAATTCGAACTCGGCTCTCCGATTTCGCGTTCTGAGTCGATATCCACTGCACCACAACGCACATAAAAGTTGACTTTCCAGATATTACACTTGATTTAGTTAATAGTACTTACTCAGTATAAGCCAAGCGTAATGCTAATCATATCTATATACATAATAAATCAAATCACCCACCCTATCTATCTAAACTTATTTATTTAATGGGACTTTGTCTGTGTGTGTGTGTGTGTGTGTGTGTGTGTGTGTGTCTGTGTGTGTATGTGTGTGTCCGTTACCTATAGACTCCAAAACGGCTGAACCGATTTTTTTGAAAATTTACACAGTTGTATTATAAGCGTGTGCGAGTGTTCTTAGCTAGGTTTTGTGTCGAGGTACCCCCAATAAATATCGAAAATCGATAATCGAAAAAATCGGGTTATAGAAGGAGTGGTTCGATCTTAATCAAATTTGATACACTTATAGACAAAAATAAGAAACGATATTCCGAAGTTTTAAGGTTGCAGTACTCGCAATAGTGCAGAAAATCGATAATATATATATATATATATATATATATATATATAAAATCAAGATGTTTGTGTGTGTGTTTATCTGTCTGTATGTCTTTTATACAAATCTACAATTTTTATCCGATTCTCACCAAACATATCTATCTATCTATCTATCTATCTATCTATCTATCTATCTATCTATGTTTTTTCTTCTCATTTTTTCTCCCTATCTATCTATCTATCTATCTATCTATCTATCTATCTATCTATGTGTATGTATGTCAGTGAGTGTGTTGGTTTGTGTGTGTCTGTGTCCATGTATGTATGTTTGATCGAGAACTAAACTAATAAATAATAAAAGGACATTAACACGCATTTGGTATGAATACTTTTTAGCAAGTGCTTGTAGCCATTTTTCTTATGTTGGTATGTAATATTTTCCCCTGCATTTGTCTAATCATAGCTAGCCAATCTAAATGAAGAAAGTAATTACGAAAAAAAAAAACCATGAAAATTGGCGAGAATGAAAAAAATGGCAAAAAACAAAACCAGTGGAAAAAAAGACAATGAGTCGTGGTATCTTTGCATTGTGTTCAGAAGCGAATTATAACAAATGGAAAAAAGAAAAGTACATTGCAAAGAATAGTCTGTAAAAGTCTTGAACAAAATATAACAGGGTCAGTGTGAGCTATGTTGCGGAGGAGCGAGATGAAAAACTAACAAATTCTTTGGCTATGAAACAAAATTGATTGACCAACGTTTCTTCCGCCTTTTCTAAATTGTTTTATTTGGCTTTTGCAGATTCTTATCTTGGGCTTGTAAAACATTTTTATACGTCCGCACATACATACTCAAATACAAAGTTACATACGTAAGGAATATTCTTACCTGTCGAATTACTTTTTTCTCAAGAAACATGCGTGTATTCATTTATTTTCAATAATATATATATATATATATATATATATATATATATATATATATATATATATATTGTAATTCTATCTATCTATCTATCTATCTATCTATCTATCTCGGTCTAATGATTATCTATCTATCTATCTATATCTATCTATCTATCTATCTATCTATCTATCTATCTCGGTCTAATGAATATCTATCTATCTATCTATCTATCTATCTATCTATCTCGGTCTAATGTTATCTATCTATCTATCTATCTATCTATCTATCTATCTATCTATCTATCTATCTATCTATCTATCTCAGTCTAATGATTATCTATCAATCTATCTATCTATCTATCTATCTATCTATCTATCTATCTATCTCAGTCTAATTGATATCTATCTATCTATCTATCTATCTATCTATCTATCTATCTATCTATCTCGGTCTAATGATTATCTATCTATCTATCTATCTATCTATCTATCTATCTATCTCGGTCTAATGAATATCTATCTATCTATCTATCTATCTATCTATCTATCTATCTATCTATCTATCTATCTCGGTCTAATGATTATCTATCTATCTATCTATCTATCTATCTATCTATCTATCTATCTATCTCAGTCTAATGATTATCTATCTATCTATCTATCTATCTATCTATCTATCTATCAGTGATTTTTTTATTAACTATCTATGAAAACAGTGAAACTCTCATGTTTAAAATTATTATAGTCACTGTAGGAATATCTTAGATTCAATATGGTTATCTGTCGCTATTTTGATGGTTTGTTTCGCGTTTTATACACTTATTATTATTATTATTATTATGTCATTTTTCATCATATTTCGATTTCTGCTTTGGTCTCACTACCAACCAAGTCTGCGGGGAAACCTAAGGCAGGTAGTGGCGTGTTGTTATGGCTCCATTTCATGTTTTTCTATCTTCCCTATCATCCCCAGCATTACATAGATAACGTTTTCCTTAGTGTGTGGGCTGTACTTAATAAGACAATTTTTTGTATATCTCTTAAGCTGGGGTTTCCAGGGATTCTTTCAATGTGTTGTTTTGTTCCATTTTTTATCATTCCAAGTGCACCTACTATCACTGGTACAACTCTTGTTTTCAATTTCCACATTTTTTCTATTTCAATTTCCAGGTCTTTATATTTTGACAGTTTTTCAAATTCCTTGGTTGCTATGTTACAATCCGCTGGACAAGCCATATCAATTAATAGACAAGTTTTCTCCTTCTGGTTTTTAACAATAATGTCTGGCCTGTTTGCTTCAATTTTTCTGTCTGTGTAGATGGTGTAATCCCATAGAATGGTTACATCTTCTATTTCTGTAACCGGTGCTGGATGATGTTCATACCAGTGTTTGTTTACAGCTTTTTCCATAATGTTTGCACATTGCCCAATGTAAATATTGCCCAACTCTATCGTGGCGATTTTTATATTCGTTTGGGGCAAGCACAGAACAGCCTGAGATTAGGTGGTCTATTGTTTCTTGGTGTTTATCACAAAACCTGCATTTTGGATCCATATTATTATGCATAATATTTGCCTGAAAGTTTCTCGTGAAAAGACTTTGGTCTTGTGCTGCAAGTATAAATCCTTCAGTTTCAGACTTTAATCCAGATGCACGTAACCATCGATGAGTATTAACTTTGTCAACATTGGATTTATTGGCACGTACTGGATATTGGCCATGCAGAGGTTTGTCTTGCCAGCGCTGTTTCATCTTTTCAAGAGCTTTATCTTTGGCTTTCATTTTCATATTTTTTGCCGCTATAGTTGGTTCTTGGCTACTGTTTTGCTTTTCTACAGAATCTACTAACTGTAAATCTTGTTTGTATTTACTGCCTTCTTTTATTATTGAATATTTTTATTATTATTATTATTATTATTATTATTATTATTATTATTTACTTCTATTTATCTGTTTACTAGTAGTATAGCCCGGCGTTGCTCGGGTGTAATGACAGCTTTAAAACTAATCCATGGTCCTGGAGCTCAACTCAGCCTAAAGAATATTTGTGTGAAGTTTGGTGAGAATCGAATAAAAATTGTGGATTTGTATAAAGGACATACAGACAGATAAACCGACACACACAAACATCTTGCCTTTTGTGTATATATATATATATATATATATATATATATAATCGATTTTCTTCACTATTGTAAGAACTGCAACCTTGAAACTACTGAATATCGTTTCTTATGTCTTTGTCTATGAGTCTATCATATTTGATTAAAATCGGACCACTCCTATTACCATT
Source organism: Ascarosepion bandense (assembly GCA_037127315.1). NCBI lineage: Eukaryota > Metazoa > Mollusca > Cephalopoda > Sepiida > Sepiidae > Ascarosepion > Ascarosepion bandense. The sequence continues at coordinate 78,044 of JBBBDQ010002150.1, forward strand.
TCAAACATTTACAACTAATACCGGCCATGCCACATACACAGAGTCGAATCATCTGTATGTCCTTCGTATTATATTGGTAATCAGAAGTACTTCTCAGAGAGTGCTTCCTCGAGAACGAGTACTTTGGGGAATCGACCCCCATTTGTATGCTTCTTCGTTCACTACAATCTGAATCTCGTTAATTCAAGAGTCACTCTTTATGTATACCTTATAACTATTCTAATTCCTTCTCTAATATTAATAACATATAAATTGTTTAATAATCATCTACCTTGAGTGGTTCTTGAGACATATATAAGGTGAACATTTAGCAAAAAAAAAAAGTGAAAGAAATAACCATTAAATAGAGAAAGATTTTAAAGTTTATATGTTTAAGAAAAGGTTTGTAGGTATAATAGTCCGATTTTAATTTTTCGCACATATATTTTCAAGAACATGTGCCTCATTTTAATAAACTTGACTTAGGTATCATTACGCGTACATACATATAAACAGACAAGCGTTTCTATATATACACATACAATTATTTTACACAGAAATGCATTTAAAAATAATCATTTATTGCTTTAATACACGTACATACATATACTCCTGACAAATAAGTATCAACCCCAATCAACTTTCCAGTATACTATCTCATGGTAAAAAATTAATTTTAATTCTATTACTGAAAGAACACGTAGATTTAAACCGACTATTCAAGCATATACTTTTATAAAGAGTCATCTATGAAGAATAGAGCTTTATATTGTAATAATGATTACAATGGTTTATAAAATCATAGTATCAGTACACAAAATATTTCATGTTTCGGAGCAGAACCGCTCCTCTTCGGGTGATATGTGGAACTGAAAATAGTTGGTGAAAAATGAAATTTAGTTTATCTAAACTAGTCCATCAACTAAAAAATTGTCTACCCATTTAAAAAATTTAAGGTCCCACTATATAGTTTACCCCGACAAAATTAAAAAGTGACCTATCCAGAGCTTAGTCATCCTGCCCACTCTCCTAATCGAAATGTGTATCTCTATGGTTACAAACTTTGATGGACTAGTTTAGACACACCAAATTACATTTTCTACAACTATCCATTCCCTACAACTACCATTTACACCTGACATTCTCAGAAATAAATCGTTTTCACCATTTATTTTCAGTTCCATATATCACCCGAAGAAGAGCGGTTCTGCTCCGAAACATATATATATATATATATATATATATATATATATATATATATATATATATATATATATATATAAGCATAAGCATAAGCATAAGCATACCTTCTTCTGCCGGTCGCTCGTGGCCTAGGGGTATAATCAACGACTGACGCCGATTCGGTCGGGTTTCAATCCTGGGTTAGGAGGCGAACGGAGTCTAAGACGTACTGATGAGCTGTAATACAGCGAAACAGATCTGTCTGCGGATGACTATATATATATATATATATATATATATATATATATATGTGTGTGTACATAAGTGTAGGTGAACAAACACACACACACACACACACACATATCTATCTATATATATATATATATGTATATACAACTCTAAAACCCATTCTGAAACACGCTTAAAAATGAATGCAAGAAAAGAAAAAAAAATACCGACAAGCGGCACTTCGTTGATGAACTAATTTTCCGAATTACGACGACATATCGTTTTTTTTTTCCTCATTTATTTCCCTTATTCTCCAAGATATTTTTTCTTGCATCATTTTTCTGATTTTCAGACAGCCTCCTTGGCCTTTTGCCGTCCCCCAGCTTCCTTGTTTCAGACACTTACCATTTATATATCTTTCTTTCTTTGAATCATTCTTCTTCTCATGCCTGCAATGTTCAAGTACTGTTGAGGTCCTGATTTTTTATTAATATTTTCAGTTGGATATCCTTTCCAGCGAATACGTACTTAGATATACGTTCCGCAGTGCTATAAATCTCAATATTGTTAGATTGATAATATAATATTTTGAAAAACATAACTCTTGGAAATCCAAGCAATACTGCCTTAAAAATAAAGATCGTGTTTCAACATGGTAAAAAAAAATTCATGCCTTGTAGTGCTGAAGAATTACTCTATGCAAAATAAAAATATAATATATCTATAAAAAGACAATATGAACGAAGACAATTTAGAAAACAAACTTCATGGATTGGACTGCCGAAGAGCCACACTACACATAGGCAAAAATAAAGTATATCTATAAAAAGACACTGTAAATAATGACAAAAGTAAAACTTTTCTTTGCCAACACGTTTCATCCTCTGGAAAAAAAATATATATACAAATACAAATAAGTAAATATATTTATATATAAAATAAGAACAGCAAAAATTCAACAACCATAAAGATATTTCAGGCAGTCAGTTAAGTGTCATACGTGAAACACATTTGGAAGATCATGTCTCGAAAGACTGACTGACTGGGCAGAAGATTATCCCGCAGTAGGTTGCCATTGCTTTCTGCGGTAGACTGGTTGCCAGCCAAGGCTATAAAACCCAATCTGTCCTGTTATTTAACCCATAATTGGAAGGAATAGACAGATCAATACCTTTTCCAAGGTTATTTGCGTGTAAGTGAATGCAATGAATTCAACTGGAATTTGAACTCGGCTCCCCGATTTCTTGTTCCGAGCCAATATCCACTGCACCACAACTCACATCCGCTGAAGAGTAAAGATATTTACTTAGTTTAATTATTAGGTATTAAAATTATATCACTTAGCATCTTTCATAGTTTGCCTTGACTTACAAATCTCAAAAAGTTATAAAAATATTTTAAAGCGTTCTTAAATCTAAACATTTTGAAATTCCACCAATACATTTAATTCTGCTTAAAATCCTTGAATTTACTTTCATAGGACGAAACGCGTTGGTAAAGAATGTTTTTTTTTTGTTTTGTCTTTATTCGCGCATATGGATTCCATGATAATCTCGATCAGGTAATAGCCGCCTCCTCCCCCATTAAATCAGTTGTAATGACTTACGTCGCGTTTCGGCGTCTGTTCCTCCTAAGATGACACTTGTGACCAGTATTCGATTTCTTAGGTATTATGCATAAATGACGTATCAGATCCGTATCCTTAATGGGATTGATTGAATCTGCATGTTTTGCAACTCACCTCTTTACAATCATGTGCTTTTCAGTCCTGATGATAATCTACAAACTTCTTTGCAAACAAGACGGGTATCGTTGGACGGACGATGAGGCATTTATGAACATATATTGATTGAAATTTTCTATATTGATGGGGGAAAAGTGCTCAGAGTCGAGAAGAGAGTATTTGCAGACATACACAGTGTATATATAGAAAACAACACTGCATGTCACGTCTTTTCTGTTATAACAGATGGTTGCCATATTGTTGTCGAGTATGACCAACACCAGACACCAGATATCATTGTAAGACTTAGTTGCATTTTCAACAGATGTGGCTTGTTAAACCGGATAAACCACCACGATGGCGTATATATATATATATATATATATATATATATATATCTAAATGTTCATATATATAAGGTGATTTCCTGTATAGATTCTTTGAAGGCATAGGTGCGGGTGATTTACACGTATGACAATATTTCATCTCCTTCAACGTAAATACAACTGAATCTCTGAACAAATAGATTTTTGAAAGTCATTCATTTGGTGAAGTGACTGATTTGTCTGCACACCCTTAAACCAATTGAAATTGGGGAACATTCGGAATAGGAAGGTTCCAGATTGTCAAAAATATAGTGGTAATCGGATATGTCTTCATAACAGTATATTCCTGTTCCTTTACGTCGACAGAAGTAGTAGAGGCAACCAGTCTTACCAAGAATCATTCGCAAAGCATCACGATATACGATGTCAAAAGCCTTGGTCTAATCCATGGAAACTTGGTACAGTGGTACTCGGATATGCCTTCATAACATTATATACCTTTTTCATTAAGTCGACAAAAGTAGTAGAGGCAACCAGTCTTACCAAGAATTATCCGCAAATTCTCACTCTAATCCCTGAAAACCTGGTACAGTGGTACTCGATGGTCAACACATTTCACGTGCGGCTGTCTTACCGTGAAAATGGTATCCATAATACCCCTACCTGATCTAAAACCATATTAATGCTATACAGATGCTCTACCGATGCTCTACCTTGTCGTTCATAAATGTTCGAATGATGAACCCAGCTCCACATCATGTTACTCACCTTTTGCCAGAACAGAATACAGTGTATCTTGATGGCACTTCGAC
>JBBBDQ010002151.1:0-205000 GCA_037127315.1 Ascarosepion bandense
TTGTTTGACCCATAACTGGAGGGAAGAGACAAATCAATACATTTCCAAAGGGTATTTGCGCGTATGTGAATGCAATGAATTCAACTGGAATTTGAACTATTATATTATTTGAATTATATTACTTTTTTAAATTAAATAAATAAATAAATTTAACATTGAGTTGAGTTTATCTCTATCAGAAATAACCTGGATAATATACCAAGTGTTCTACATTATATATATATATATATATATATATATATATATATATATATATATCCAAGGGAAATAGGAACAAAGGAAATATTAACAATGTTCAAAACATTAATTTAAAACAGTGCTCAATATAAAGATAGAGCTATGAATTTTTATTATCTAATCTAAATCTAAATCTAAACTTATTTATAAATGGAACTTAGTGTGTGTGTGTGTGTGTGTGTGTGTGTGTGTGTGTGTGTGTGTGTGTGTGTCCATTACCTATAGACCCCGAAACAGTTGAACTGATTTTCTTGAAAATTTACACAGTTGTACTATAAGCATCTGCAAGTGTTCTTAGCTAGATTTTGTGTCGAGGTACCCCTGATAAATATCAAAAATCGACAATCGAAAAAATTGGGTTATAGAAGGAGTGGTCTGATTTTAATCAAATTTGATACACTCATAGACAAAGACATAAGAAATGATATTCAGAAGTTTCAAGGTTGCAGTTCTTAAAATAGTGCAGAAAATCGATAATATATATATATAAAAGGCAAGATGTTTGTGTGTGTGTCTGTTTATATGTCTGTATGTCCTTTATACAAATCCACAATTTTTATCCGATTCTCACCAAACTTCACACAAATATTCTTTAGGCTGAGTCTGAGCTCTAGGACCATGGAGTTGTTTTTCAAGCTTTCATTACACCTGAGCAATGTCGGGCTATACTGCTAGTTTATAATAAATATATATATATATTAATAAAACAAAAAAGGACAGTGCTTGGTGTAAAGTATCAAAAATAAATAAATACAGCCTTTATAAGAAATATAAAAATATGATACTCACATATTGCTGCTTTTCTGCAGCTTAAATTTTCTTGTTATACAGAGGCTGGATAATCTTCAGGTGGTACAAGAGACAAGATGCCTAATTCCATATTTTCTTAACCTTTGAATTACCAGCAGACTGTGAGACAGCTGTATAACAAACTGGTTCCACATGAAACTTTAAGTCATGCAAAATCAGCAATATCTGGGTATTTTTATTTTCATATTTCACACACACACACACACACACACACACACACACACATTATGGAAATTAACAAAAATTAACTAAACTTGGGTATAAACAACTGACAATCTAAAATACTTTGTTTGAACATTATTTTTGATCGATACTCGTATTTAAGTAGATATTCTGTTCTTAATTAAACAATATTATATATTTATATCTACCGGCCTGATTATTTACAATACATTTTTATTATGAAAATGTGTGTCATTTGGCAATATTCAAACCTGCGACCCCTATACACATAGGGGAAGCTATCATGTGATCTGTTATCGATCAAAATAATGTTCAAACAAATCATTTCATATACCAGTAAAATACTTTTGGGTTTGACCAGCAGAGGATAGATCAAAAGAAAAAAGTACTCAATGCACAATCAAAACAAATGAACTGAATATGTAGAGTTAACAATATATCAAAGAATGGAAAACACACCACTTACTTGCTACCTAGGTTTCAAGCATGCTGGCCTCTTCAGCCAAAGAGTCTTTTTTGCCTAAAGTCTTTTTTGCCTGAAGAGCTACCAGCACAAATGCTAAGCATTTGTGATGGAATCTCTTCAGGCAAAGAAAACTCTTTGCCTGAAGAGGTCAGCATGCATTGAAATATAGGTAGTAAGTAAATGGTGTACATTTCATTCTTTGATATATATATATATATATATATATATATATATATTGGGCGTTTATAATGATAATATATACGCTAAAAGTCGGCCTCCTTCTACCAAGCACTCGTAGCTCAGTGGTAGAATTGCCAACTGACGCCAGTTTGGCCGGGTTTCAATTGGCTGTCTAACCGTACTGATGAGCTGTGATACAGCCAAACAGATCTGTCTGCAAATGACTATATATATATATATATATATATATATACACACACTCACACACTGATATGAATATAAGCAAGCACATACGAGTACGCATATTTATATATATGTATATACAGATGGCCTGATGATTATAGTTAGCTTGTAACAGTCTGTCACCTCTGGGTGTTGACTTCAATGTCCTCTTTTATAACTATTAAGTTGCAGTATGGCATAATAATAAAAATAATAGTAATAATTACCATATATTTATACTCTACTTTTGTATTGAGCACTTTTTAAAGCAAATACCTAACTGTGGAATATACTTCCATTTGTAACTATTATTCATATTATATATATATGTATATATCTATATATAGAAATACACACACACATATATATATATATGATTAAAGTGTCATTCCATTAGTTCTTACTACTACTAAGATATATATATATATATATGCACACATATGTATGTTTCTTTATAGTCAGTTAAGTGCTATACATGTTACACACTTGGGCAATCATGCCTCAAAAGAGACATGACTGACTGGACAGAACATTTTCCCGCAGTAGGTTGCCATTACTTTCTATGGTAGACTGATTGTTGACTAAGGCTATAGAACCCAATCTGTCCCGTTATTTAACCCATAACTGGTGGGAAGAGGCAGATTAGTACTTTTCCTAAGGGTATTTGGGCATAAGTAAATGTACACAAAAGGGTGTTACATGAAATGACTAAGCATTAGAATTTTGCAGGGTCAATTCCTTTTTGGTTGTTGAGAAATTTTCAGTGCCAATTACATATATATATATTATTTATATACATTTTCCTTATTTCCCAGTCATGCATCACCCAAAAGCAATATCTGTGTAATCTTGTTTATGTCAAAAATATTTCTTCTGCTTCATTTTTAAAGTAAAAGATCTAAAAAAAAAACAAATAAAATAAAAACAAATATCAAAATATAAACAAACTACAAAAGTAGATGAATCTAGCCTGCCTGCCTGCCCGCCTGCCTGCCTGCCTGGTGGTTGAGATAGCTGCATGTTTCCCATTGGTATCTATCTTTTTGTTTTATTGTGAAAACATTAAATTGCATAATAAATAAAAACAAACATTATGTAACTGACTCTGTTCATTTTTTTTATTTCTCCTTTTTTGCATTTCTTTCTCTCAGTTTATCTTTTCATCTATCTCATTCTGTTCAGATTTCTTTATGCTCGTATCAATCTATTTTCAATTTGTTCAGAGCTGCTTACATTCGTACCTAAGTCTGTTCATATGCATGTTTGTATAAAGTTTTTCTAAGTGTAGCTTACATGTAATACGAGACCAAATGTATGGGACACCCAGTGAAGTTTGAACTCACTACTCAGTTGCAATTGTTCTAGCAAGACAAACTTGTTAATCATTACACCAAACTGAGGTGCCCTGATGCATTTATGTATTTATGCAAGTTTAATACTTAGTTTTTTCATATCTGTCTATTTCAGTTTGTTTATATCTATCCTCATTTATATCTAAGTCTCTTCATATATATATATAAATAGTAGCAGTATAGCCCAGCATTATTCGGGTGTAATGAAAGCTTTTATATATATGTTATTGATTTTCTGCACTATTGTAAGAACTGCAACCTTGAAACTTATGGATATCGTTTCTTATGTCTTTGTCTATGTGTGTATCAAATTTGATTAAAATCAGACCATTCCTTCTATAACCTGATTTTTTGATTATCGATTTTCGATATTTATTGGGGGTACCTCAACACAAAACCTAGCTAAAAACACTTGTAGACACTTATAGTACGACTGTGTAAATTTTCAAGAAAATTGGTTCAGCCGTTTTGGAGTCTATAGGTAACAGACACACACACACACACACACACACACACACACACACACACACAGACACACAGACAAAGTTCCATTTATAAATAAGTTTAGATATATATATAGGTTTTGTGTCGAGGTACCCCCGATAAATATTGAAAATCAATAATCGAAAAAATCAGGTTATAGAGTGGTCTGATTTTAATCAAATTTGATACACTCATAGACAAAGACATAAGAAATGATATTCAGAAGTTTCAAGGTTGCAGTTCATACCATAATGCAGAAAATTGATAATATATATATATATATATATATATATATATAAAAGGCAAGATGTTTGTGTGTCTGTTTATCTGTCTGTATGTCCTTTATACAAATCCACAATTTTTATCCGATTCTCACCAAACTTCACACAAATGTTCTTTAGACTGAGTCTGAGCTCCAGAACCATTGATTAGTTTTAAAGCTTTCATTACACTGAGCAATACCGAGCTATACTGCTAGTATATATATATATACATATATTCTAAAAATTATTCTTAAAATGTATTACTCTGGAAATATTGGGCAACTACCATTATGAATTTGCTACTTTTAGACTTTCATATGAATGTAATGCATGGCGCCAAACCCATTCAGAAATCTCTAAACTGTCTGCTGCATACAAATGCTTTCTAAGATCAATGGTTAAAATTGGCTTTGAGTAAGTGAAAGCCTGTGGAACTTGACAAAGAAAATATTTCTTTCAAGTGTGTGGATTGGTGCTACAGAATCCCAAACAAAGAACTGTATCAAATAACAGAAATCACATTACCTGAGGAATACAAACAGTGGTAACAACTAAAATGGATAGCAAGAGATGACAGAGAATTCTTGGCAGAGATCATTCATCTTCAAACAGTGTGGATTGGTGTTGTAGTATCACAAAAAACTGTATCAAATAACAGAAAACACATCACCGGCAGATTACAAACAACAGCAATAATTAAAATGGAGTGCAAGAGATGACAGGAATCTTGGTAGAAATCATTTATCTTCAAACATTGTGGATTGTGCTACAGAATCACAAACAAAGAACTGTATCAAATAACAGAAACCACATCACTTGAGGAACACCAGCAGTGGTAACAACTAAAATGGATAGCAAGAGATGACAGGGAATTCTTGGCAGAGATTATTCATCTTCAAACATTGTGGATTGTGCTACAGAATCACAAACAAAGAACTGTATCAAATAACAGAAACCACATCACTTGAGGAACACCAGCAGTGGTAACAACTAAAATGGATAGCAAGAGATGACAGGGAATTCTTGGCAGAGATTATTCATCTTCAAACATTGTGGATTGTGCTACAGAATCACAAACAAAGAACTGTATCAAATAACAGAAACCACATCACTTGAGGAACACCAGCAGTGGTAACAACTAAAATGGATAGCAAGAGATGACAGGGAATTCTTGGCAGAGATTATTCATCTTCAAACATTGTGGATTGTGCTACAGAATCACAAACAAAGAACTGTATCAAATAACAGTAACTCAATCACTTAAATGATTACCAACTGCAGCAACAACTAAAATGAATATCATATATAACACACAAATAGAAAAATAATGATATAATCAGAATATAGGTATTAGACACTACTTCAAACAAAAGGTTAGGAAAGAAGCCGCCATAAAACTGGAAAGAGTGATAACTGCTAGTGGACTTGAGAAACCTATTTTCATAAAAAATGATTTAAAGAAAAATGTTTTGATAAACTTCAACTGAAAGTATTACAAGCTGCTTGGTTATAAGGAAACGGCTCTTACCGTTACCATTTAGATATTCAGTTTGCTCTGATTGTAATTAATATAAGTTATTTCTAGCTTTGTTGCAAATCTATTCAGATTAGTGATACTAGAGTGCCAGAAAGATTACTGGTGAGAATGCAGTTCTTAAATACAATGTTAGTCATTTCGTACTGTGAGCTTAAATATAAATATAGGTAAATTGATGAATGCTTGGGTTGTTAGATGTTAACCAATGTTTATGTTTATAGCATCATTGATATATGAATGAGTAATTTACATATAAATGACTGTACATCATTCTGCCTGAAAGAACTACAAAACTTACACAGTACTTATTGTTTTAACATCTTTTTTAATGCCATGTTTTTTCATGTTGTGCATTTTGGTACAGTAGATATCAGCTCAGAACGAGAAATCGAGGAGCCGAGTTTGAATTCCAGTTGGATTCCTTGCATTCACTTATGTGCAAATACCCTTGGGAAAGTTATTAATCCATCTCTTCCCTCCACTTATGGGTTAAATAACAAGACAGATTGGGTTCTGTAGCCTTGGCTGGCAACCAGTCTACTGTAGAAAGTAATGGCAACCTACTGGGGGATAATCTTCTGCCCAGTCAATCATGTCTCTTTTGAGACATGATCACCCAAGCATGTATCATGTACGGCACTTAACTGACTGACTGACTTTTCATGATGTAGGTAATTATTTTATTCATATTTTCAGAGAAATAATATTGTCTTTTTCTCTACCAGAAGTTCTAACCAAGGTAAAACAATCATTTCACACCCATTTATTCCTGGTGCGCAGGGAGTTACAGTGAGAGAAAAATCAAGGTACAGGAGATGTCGAAGAAAGGATAAGAGATGAATGAGAATAAAGGAGCTGAAAGATTTTTGTACTTAGTGGTGTGTCTGTCAGTTCTGTAGAACAATCAAACTCATCATTAAAGTTTATAAAAATTGAATGAGGTGCTCAGTATGTGAAGGCACATTTAACATGCTTTTTCTTTTGCATGTTCAGAAAAATATTCAGTTAGACTATTATAAAATTGTGAGCTTCTATGCAAATAAGAATCCACATAAAATGGCTTTAGTAAATCTTCTTTTATAAATGCTATATAATCCTACATCAAATCTCAAATTTTGAATTTAAACACACACACACACACACACACACACACACACACACACATATACATACTCTATTCATTTCTATAACCTAATATATATGGTTACAGAAGTAAAAATTTTGAATTGAGATTTTTACTGAGGAACACACCCTCTCTTACTAAAAATGTGGTATCCACCCCTGCCCGAGCAAGTGGAGAGAAGAAATGGATTCTTAACTCTCCCAAGGCCATTAGTGCAAAGTGAACACAAAAGACAAAGCTGCAACTTGAACCTGACTTACCAAATTGTCTTATTATGTTATTAACTATTATGGCACCTACACATCCAAAATTTTATCATCATCATCATCATTCTGATATGCAGGTGTGGTCATAGAGATGCTGTTCAACTCAGCATTTGAACAGATCCCTCCATATATCTTGTTTGAAAGCCAGAAAGTTATTTGTACACATATAGTGCATTGAGCAAATAGACCTGACGAATCCCATCCCTCACTAGCTATCCCAGACCTAGGTAGATTTTAATATGATCTACAATTGGTTGAAAATTGCTTGGCACCAAATTCTTGTATGGTTCCATCATTTGGTCAACTGAATAAATTTAATTCTTATATTCTGACATTTGACCATCATGGGGGAAACAAGATTAATATACTGCTTTTTTCTACAGTGAAACAATTCTGAGATAAATAAAATCATTGCCAGGATTCGTCATTAGTGGCTACAATATAAGATATGCAGATGACACAGCGCTGATAGCAGACATGGAAAGGAAAATGCAGGACCTCCTACAGAAGGTAGCATGAGAAAGTAAAAAGAAAGGGATGAGTATAAACTTCAAGAAAACTGCATGTATGGTCATCAACAAAAAGAAGAACCCAAAATACCAACTACAGGTTAGGGAAACTAAAATAAAACAAGTAAAGAAATTTCAATACCTGGGAAGCATTTTGACAGAGGATGGAAAGTGTGACAATGAGATCCAAACACACATTGGCATGGCCAAGGACACATTTCAATTGTTAGCCAGAGTAATGAGAGACAGGAAAATCTCATTGGAGACAACAAAAAAAGAAGGGTGCTGGACTGCTATGTGATATCTGTCTTTCTGTATGGTAGCGAATGTTGAATGATTTCTTCAAGGATAAAGAAGATGTTCAAGGCAGCAGAAATGTGGTTCTACAGAAGAATGCTGAGGATAAGATGGACTGAACATGTGAGCAATGACAAGGTGTTAACATCATGAAAAGACAGCTAAAGTTCCTAGGACATGTAATGAGAAAAGAGGGCCTAGAGAATCTAATACTCGCAGGACAGTTAGAAGAAAAGAGAGACAGGGGAAAGCAGTGCAAGACATATTTGATATGCTTGAGCAAATAGATAGCAGAGCGAAGTTTGGGAGAGATACCAAGAGGAAAATTATTGAGAGTGACAAGAGACAGAGGCAGGTGGAAGTCTATGATTGCCTATGTCCAAAAGGGACACGGCACATGAAGAAGAAGAATTTTGAAATAAGATCATTTAGCAAAAGCAATATAGTATAAGCTAATTTAAAGGTTAACTTATTTAAATTTAAAATCTTTTTTTACCTTGAAAAGACATCAAAATGTATATTTACTATATGAAGTATGGTAAAAACATTTTATATTTATATGGAAGTGATTATAATCTTTCTTCCATTGAACCCTTAACAATTTTCAAATCTTCCCAAAGTCATTAACTTCTCTAAAAATACAATATACTGCCAGCCAGACTAATAATAGTCTTTAAGGATAATAATGGTCTGTATTAGTAATCCCCAAAGTAGCAGCAGCAGCACAGTGTAGACATTTTTTTTTAAATATGCTAAATCCAAAATGAAGGAAAGAAAAAATGCGTAATGTGACTTCGGTTTGCTGTGAAAATGATTTCAGTAAATCAAAGCCAATGATGCACGTATGATTATTTGCCCACATAAGCGTGATTATAAGTACATATTTATTAGAAGAGGCCATCAAGAATACATCAGACTTGTGCCTACATAAGCAGATTAACCAAAGTTGAGAGCCCAAACTTGGGATTTTGACATCATGGCAAACTTTTGCAACAGGCAGCTGTCTCTCGGGGCCAGCTGTGGTCTCTGCAAGCACTTGCCGTGGCACATGATCCCAATTTATGCGAATAGCAAAAGTCAATCTTTCTATAAGCTTCTTTACAGAACCAGTCAACTCTTTTATTATTATCATTATTACTACCAGCAATGGCGCTGACCATAATCCTTGATATTAGACTTTCTTCTCATTGTCTGTTCTTGTGTATAGAAATATGCAGAGATACAACATTGATTTTATTCATATCTAAGAAATGGATACATTAGAAATCATTTTTTCATCTTAAATAAACTATTTTAGCCTCAAGACTAATTAAATGGATATTTTTTGTTTAATTAATTTAACTCCAAAAACAAAATAATTTTAAATACCTATCGTACAGCAACATTGTCGTCTGAAGTGTTGTTGGTGATATACATCATGAGTTAATGATATGAAAGCATTTGCTCAGGGGTAGGGATAGCAGCATACAGTTTTGAATTCAAAGTTGTCGTTCTTCTTTAAAGCTGTGTCTATGCTACTAATTAACCAATAATAGGAGTACAAATTCATACCTTTTCCAAGACTATTAGTGTGTAAGTGAATGTAATGAACCTGACTGGAATTTCAATACAGCTCTCTAATTTCTCATTCCAAGCCAAAATCCATTGCACTTAAATTAATAAAATGAAATAGGTGTAGCATAACAGTTATTGTCATGAAAATTAAGGTAGCCTGGACTTTCTAGCCTTCAGTGATAATTACTTACACACCTTTCTGAATTCAATAAGATCTATGGCCAGTAGAAATTCATTTTGCTATCTTTCCCAAGAAATCTTAGTAATTCACACATAATAAAAAAATGAGATTGCAGAAACCGCAGAATATCCTGAAAGGATATTGAATTAAAAAAATAAAAAAGTGGATAACACTGATTAAAGATTAATATCCTTTCAGCTGATCTCTACAATCCCAGAGTCAAATTGGATAGGGAATTATGCTGGATTATTACTCCAGAAGTCACAAGGATTATGTGGATTATTACTCCAGAAGTCACAAGGATAGAACACACGAACAGCTGATCAAATCATTGCACACTTAGTATGCCTTTTAAGTACCATTGATAGAAGCACAAACAGTATCTTTTTTTTTTAAAAGTAAATTCACCCTGTACCAAACCAGTCACTACAACTTTGTGGTGAAGCTTCACTACAACAACTCCACAAAAAATTGGTGATAAAGAGCCACAACAATTTGGAAATTTTGCCACAACAGCTCCCCAACAAATTGGCAATGAAGATCCACAACATATAGATAAGAAGGGAAGATAATGGTTAACTTTATATGATCAGATTGAGATTGTAGTGATCAGGGAAACATCATTTTGGGAGTCTGTTCTACAGAGCAGTGGTTTGTGGGAAGAAATTGTTTGAGCGAAACTTCATGCCGATGAATATGGAGAAAGGATGGGTGGTTTACTACTACGTAAGTGACATGGCGAGTCCTAGCCGTAAAGCGGTATGGATATGAAATATGGCTGGTTGCTTATTTCTGTATATGCGAATCTGCTAGGGTGGTGAGATCATTTCTGTTGCAGATGCATGCATAAGAACATTTGCATTGTTGTTCAGCACCCACGGGGCCAAACTTCTTGCTGATGGAATAGTTTATAATGCAACAATGATTTGTTCTCCAACCATGGAGGTACGGGTTATGAAAGTAAACTGTATCTGGCAGCAAGGCCTCTGATTGGGAGGCTGTGAGGAGCATGGAAACCACCTCTTAATTGCTGTTGTTCCCAGGTACACCCTGACCTGGAATAGTAGCACCTGTTAAGGTCCCAGCTATGGGCAAATAGTTAACCCCCAAATGGAGGTCAAAACACTATTAAAGTATAAAAATAGACTTATATACATAAAAATAGACTTTTATAGAAAAATAAACATTTTTGAAGGAAAAATATTATTAACAATACATTATTGAAGGAAAAGTTTTTTACCATAACAGATTTTTGAAGGAAAAAAATGCCATAATACATTCTTGAAGAAATAATCATTACCTGCAATACATTTTTTACTATAAAACTAGAAAACATTTTCAGTTTTCTTTTTTAAAATAGAGAATAAAAACAAATTTTTATTAAAATATGACCAAATCAACCTTCTCACTGTAACCAAACATTAAAAAAATACCTTAAAACCCCACTTTTTTGGCATTAAATAACCCACAGAGGTTGATATATCATTAAACAAAACTCAAACTCAAACTCAAACTCCAACCATAGAGAAGGCAACAGGTAACCACTCCACAACCTTTGCCGGGAGGTAATAGCAAGTCATAGATAATAAACAAAAGGGACTCTGGAAATCTATGATTGTCTATATCCTGAAGAGACATGTCATTTAAAAAAAAAAGAAATAGCCACACTATTTACTCTCATTTTACTGTCATTTATACAAATAATAGTAACTTGATAGTTTACTTCTGTTTTTATAGTAACTTGTTACTCTCCACTTTAAAAGAGATAGATGAGACCAAGTCTGTAATTAAGGTTGTTGTCAAAGGAGAGAAACAAATACCACAAAATTAGTAGTACAATTCCAGTAGAAGTACTTGTAACTGTTCACCAACAATGAAATAAATACCAACATAGATAACTGCTTATAAAAACAGAGATGATAAACTTTAATGCAAATCCATATATATATATATATATATATATATATATGAGTAGAATAAGTAATACAATATTAGGAAAAAAGTGTCTTTAATCTAACATCAGACTTTAATAAGCTTCTTCAGAGATTCTTATTAAAGTGAAATATGTTAGATTAAAGACACCTTTTTCTAACTATTTTTACATATTTTATTCATCTTTTCAGATTTCAGTCCATATATTCAACAATCATCTGCATGATTTTTTGAATCATTTCATCTCAAGTAAGGCAATAAAGCCACTATGATGCAATGTTTGTTTTTTAAATAATTTCTATAAAAGCAAAAAGATAGTTAACATAACAACTCTGTTATCAAAAATAAAACTGCAAATAAGGGAATTATGGCACTATTAGGTAAGTATACTCTTGCAAACCAGATAAATTTCTTAAAAGAGATAGCTCATAACATTCATAACTTTTGATTTATTTGTGAAATACAATAACTTTCAATTTTTAAAATATTTTTAAACACTGTTAATCTGTCATTGCACTTATAACAAAAATAAACTTTTTATTCCTTTTTTAAAAATTTGTGATTACTACCAGTGCTTTTTCCAAATTTATGGTAATTGCATTTAAAGGCTTTAAAAAATTATCTGAGGCATGCAGTTATCCAGGGATGCATTTGTCTAGGAATGAAATGTCCTGGTACACAATTGTCCAAGATGCAAATGTCCGGCATGCAATTGTTCTAGTACCAGGCACAAAAGGTTGCTGAGTGTGGAAGAATATGAGAAAAAAAAAAACATCATAAAAGAGAGGGAACAATCAAGAATAGGAATTAAGAAGACAAAAGATAACGATTGACATTGCATGGCAGTTTTTGAAAATCAAAGTTGGCTGGAGCGAAAGAAGCCAGAAGAGATTCGCACAAGCAAAAAGTGTCAGAGAAAAAACTATAATCATAGAATTTATAGTTACATCTAGCCATTTTAACTGGAAGATAATGAGACCTTGCCACCATCTAGAATTTTTAAAGTCTAGGTACCAAAAAGGAAAGCTTACCAGAAAAATTATCATGAAAATATTTATATAGAAATGTTACAGGGAAGTTATGTTATGGCACAATTCCATTAGTAATATTTACTTTGTAAGCTATTTAACCCATATCATCATGATGTCTGCTCAATATTATTTTTTCCTTATATTGTTACCATTTTTCTCAAAATTTATATTTTCTTGATTTCATGTAAAAACTTAATATATTTCAGGGAAATAGACACTTTCCAAAGTTTAGATATATAGAAAAAAGAAGGAGTTTATTTAAACTAATGCCAGGTCGATATAAGAAAAGAAGTATTAGTTACAGAATTGTGTAGAGGACAAAATGAAGATAAAGTGCAAATTTCAAAAAGGGCAAAGGTATGAGTCTATTTCTTCTCGCTGCAGCTAGGAGTTAATTCAGTTCAAAATGCCTTGTATGTTACCAGCTACAAAACACTTGAAGAAGACCATAGGGTACAATGTGCGACTATAAAAACCAAGATAACACTAGTCCAAGTAAATTAGTCCAATAATTATAATTCTTCATCTTCAAATGTCAGCTGTATATTAATGGTTTCTTCTCTCACATTTTTTGCTTGTGAAACTCTTTCCATGCTTCTTGCTTTCCTGACAACTATGATATTCAACAATTTAAATGAAACATCAATCATCATCATCTGTCTTCTTGAATCCTGGTGTATTAATGTCTTCTCTCTCCCCAATGGTTTCTCATTTTTCTTTTACTTTTAATAACTCTTTGTGTCTTAGTGGCTATATCACCTTGCTTATGGTGAATGATAAAAAAATTGCATTTTAAAAATTGTCAAATTTCTTGTATTTTCACTTTATTTTCATTATTGATTGAAGAAAACAAAATCTGAAAATTTATAAAACCCCCAAACTCAGTGGGATTTACTGGGTTTATGCCTTCAATATTGGTTGTTTGATCTAGTAATGAAATATTTGCTGCTATCTCATCTTGCCATATATTGGAATAATGTGTATCATGCTCAGCTGATGAAAGAGACAAAGTTTTAGAGAAACAAAGAAAGTTTTGGTTATGAAATGTTTGCATCAACAACAAGTAATCTTTATGTTAAATTGAGAAAAAACTTTTTCATAAAAAATATAAATAGAAAAAGCAAAACTGAAAAAAAAGAATGAAAAAATACAGCAAAGAAAGAAAAAGCTGTTTGATCTTCAAAGAGATTAACTTGTTTTAATAAGACTTTTCATAGCTATCTTTATGAACTTTCAGTTATTGTCTCATGATGCTATCATAATGTTTGATTTTTTCTATTTTTTTTAATTGGTATTATAGAGAAATGATAAATAAAATAGTTTTAGGCTAACAACTTTGAAAAGACTGGAAGGAGAAAATTGCTGAATGTAAAAATGAAATAAATAAATAATGTGATAGTACTTGTAGATTGACTATTATTTCCTGAGGAAGAAAATATATAAACTTGTGTTTTCTTGTTTGTTTTGGAAGAAAGACAAAGATAAAATAATGGCAAGGTTTATTAACTGAGCAGATAAAATAAAATAAAAATAAATAAATAAAAAAATGTAAAAGAAATTTGAAGAGAAAAAATACAGAAAAAAAGAGATGGAAATTGAAGTGAAAGAAAGAGGAAAAAGTAAAATGAAGAAGGATTTTTAAAAAATCTAGAAAGAATGAGGAGAGAGATACAAGAGAAAATGACAGCAAGGAAAATGATAGAGAAAGAAAAAGGAAAAAGAAAATGAAAGAGAAAGTAAAAGAAATAGAAAGAGAAAAGGGATAGGAAAAAGAAAAAGAAAGAGAAAGTAAAAGAAAAAGAAAGAGAAAAGAGATAAGAAAAAGAAAAAGTGTATAGAAAATGAAAAGTTGGGAATAAAGAGAAATAAAAAAGAAAGAGAAGAATGAGAAAGAAGCAATGAAAAGAAAAGAAAGAAGGAACAAAGTGTGAAAGAAAGAAAAGGAAGATGAATAAGCACAAGAAAAAAAGAAAAAGAATATGAGAAAGAATTGAACTCTACAAGAGGTGTGATAGAAAGAAGTAGAAAAATAAGATAAAGTCATATAAAAAGAAAGAAAGAAAAAGAAGAAAAACAGTAAGAACAGCAAAAATTATGGAAAGATAAAAAAGGAAGAAAAAAGAAATAAAAAACTGAAAATGTTCTTTATAACCAATTCTTTTTCAGAAAATTGTTAACTGAGTTGCAGTGAACAAAAGACACCCAAAATAAAATATATTTAATCTCCTAAAGACAGCAACTGATATCTTTAAGAAAACTTACAAAATTACTGAAGAAAGAATAAAAAAATTGATGTCTTTTATTTTATTAATTGTAAAAAGAAATAGCTTACACAAAAAGCCAGCAGAAATAATGAAATATTCAGCTGGCAAAAAACGACAAACAATATAGAAAAAGAAAATAAGTGTGAAAAAAACATAATACATGGTTGTCAACAAAAGAGACAGTGTAAGATATGATGTACATATTGGGGACATCTAAATGCAGCAGTTGTATAAAATCTGGTTCGTAAATGACATAAAATTTAGCAGATAAATTTAGAGGTGCATAGGAATGGTGAAAGATGTCTTCCAGAAACTAAGAAAAGTATAAAGAGATAGCAAAACTTTGTATGTAAAGAGTTCTGAACTTCTATGTCAAGGGTTCTCAACTGGGATGAGATTTTTTCCTGAGGGTATTTCAGGGTTTCAGTGGGGAGAATCTTTTATTATTTTTAGTTTTTTATTTAAAGAATTTTGTTTATTGAATTACAATACCCTGGCATCCTATTGAACTTTTCATTTATTAAAGTATGCTTCAGCTTATTTAATTAATAATTAGTTATGAAAACTTACTGTTCAAACAGCTTACTGTACATGTATTTAAGTTTAAAAATCCATCAACATTGTCTATTACTATTAAATTTGTAAAATTCTTCTATAAAATAATCAATGTAAATATGTATGTACTTATATGGAAAAGAATGAAGATTTACAATAATATATGCATATTATTTGGAATGCATCTTTTGAGTCAGACAATCTTGGAAAAGTATGAATTACATTCTGATATATGGTGAAAAGATTGATTTGGGCAAAAAAGTTTGCGGAATCAGTGGCCTATATAATATCTAATCTTCTATAAGGCACCGAATGCTAGACAATTTACTTCATGGTTAAAAAGCTCAAGGTGTAATATATTACCTTGAATGGCGGTGGTAATTGACAGGTACATCTGGCCATAGGTAAAGTCAACAAAGAACAAGGGTGGTTGACAGATATATCTGGCCATAGATAATGTCAACAAAGTCCAACAACAACAACAACAACAACAAAACATAAGCAACAACCAGCTTAAAAAGCAATGAACTGCCAGGTGTGATTGACAGATACATCTGGCCATAGATAATGTCAACAGAGTGACAACCTGTTGTGTTGCCGAGGTTGATATAATACACAGAGCATACAGTACTGTGGTATTATTCAGCACAATCAGTCAGTCAGTCAATCAGTTAAGTGTTATACGTGATAAATGCTTGGGCAATCATATCTTGAAAGATTGATTGGGCAGAAGATTATCCTGCAGTAGGTTGCTATTACTTTCTGTGGTAGACTCAGCCATGAAACCATTTACTTAGAGGACTTATTTAGCTTTCAAAATTCAGTTTACAATGAAAAAAACTTATTTGATATTGATACCAGGAAATCAAAATTTGACTTACATCCATTCATTTTTCTTTCAGTCTATGGTTTCGCTTTAACTGGAAACAACTATTGCTGTTTAGTCTTTTGTGCCAACATCCAAAGAGTCTGAGCTCCAAGACCATGGATTAGTTTTAAAGCTTTTATTATACTCGAGCAATACCAGGCTATACTGCTAGTTTGTCTATATTTCTGAGATGAGGTAGTATTTACTGTATTTACATTATTTGGACTATTGATCTCATCTTTGTTGCCATTTAAGGACACATGGCCCAGTGGATATAGATGTTGGTTTGTTCCTGTCACTTGACCCAAAGAGTTGTGAGTTCAATACCAGGCTACAGCAGTGAGGAACAAGTAACTTGCAGAGTTAGAGGGAGATAACTCATGACTTCCAATCAAGGTATTACTACTACTACATGAGAAATGAGGGTGGCATACAGTGATTATAATAAAGGGTTTGGTTTGAAATTCCTAGCACCTGAAGAAGACCAAAGCATACAATAGCCAAAATGACGTACAAATGACAACAAAGATGAGGACAATAGTCTGAATATTGTAAATACTGCAAAGTTTTTGTGTTAATTTAAACTCAATATAAATTAAAATCTTTTAAAAGCATTAATTTTTTTTTCAGTTATTTTAAAATTTGAATATTTAACTGTTCTCTCCTTATCTGGACACAAATCATATGGATGTTCAAACAGCAAATAAAGGGCAGATTTTTAATCTTGAGATCATCCTGATTTTAAAAAGGTAAAATATGTCTATGTAGAGCAAGTGTAGTCTGAGTGAAAGGTTTCAGACACAGAGCTGGACAGACAGAATTTGTTGTTTATTTATTTAAATAGTTGTAAGATAAGAAGATTTGAATTTTTAACTGTTTCCTCCTCATCTGGGCACAGATCCTAATGCTGGAGGTTCAAGCACCAGATGAGGGACAGATTTTCAATCTGGGCATCATCCTGATATCTAAAGGTATAATCCTGATATAATCCTGATATGAAAGTACTATAATATAATCCTGATATAATCCTAATATAATCATGATATAGTCATATCATAATATAATTTGATATAATCCTGATATCTAAAGGTATATGTTGTAGAGGACCTACCCATTAACATGGTAATGGATTAACCTGACTTGCACATATATACCATGTGACTAGTAGTCATCGGGGAAGCACCAGTCTGGTACGAGTCAGACAATTGTAGAGTGACTTTGTGATATCCAATACCGCTTGCTTTAGACGAACAAGCTGTTATCTTGTACCTTTACCGTATTTTGTAATACAAATTGTTTACACTAATTCCGTGTTCTTGTTTTCATTTGTGACCCCTTAAAACAGGGTTACAACAGTATTATATGTCTGTGTAGAGCAAGTTTGGCCTGAGTTACAGAGATTAAGATAAACAGACAGAATTTGCTGTTTATATATTTAGAAGAAGATAAAAAAAAAACACTTTGTCCTTCTGGCCTTGACACTTGCAGGTCAGCTTTTTATTCACATTTCCTTGTAAATAAGATGAAGAATTCATATTTTGTCTTATTTCTCAGCAAAGTTGAAAAAATGCTTTTAATCATCTTCAAGAGAAGGATCCTTGTGATTGTTTAATGAGAAAATTTTTTAATGTTTCAATTATTGCTAAAAGTTCATATTCTTAGGCTAAGAAATAATTTATAAGGATTCACTTCAAATTGCTAGAAAATGAGAAGTATCTATTTGAAGATCTTTTTTGTTCTTGAATCACAAGGCAAGTGTTCAATTATATATTTGCATGTTTATATAATACACACACACAGATATATATATATATATTTAGGCAGCATATGTTCATTCAAACATGTTCTGTTGAATAATGTAGATATATTGTGTCTACTTATTTTTATACTGATCCAGTTGTTTAATCAGTTTGTTGATGTTAATTCATCAAGGAAGATGATGTAGTTTTATTTAATCCAAGTACTTTAGACTTTTACTAAGATCATCTTCAGGGATAAATTACAAAGGCAAATTTATAATAGCTGCAATAAAATGTTGATATTAGTCAATGAATTCTATTAATGCTCTATGTTGATCTCGAGCACTTTATGACAAAAGTACCTGCTTGACAGAAATGTCTCCCTATCAGTAAACTACTGAAAAATCAGCAATTTTTGTATAAAGCATGATTATACTTCAATTTATACTTCAATACTATATATATATATATATATATATATATATTTTTTTTTAAAATCCCAAAAAGGAAATGTATATAAATAAAATCCCAAAAACCAGATCCTATTAATATTAATTTTATCAATATTAAAAACGATCCAGGTGGAGGACTCGATCTAAAAAGTATTATCTATTTTACAGAGCCAAATATGTATATTATATCAATAAATTTTATATCAATAGATTAAGAATTTATTGATGTAATATCTATATCTATATATATATATATATATATATATATATATTAATTAGTTAGATAATTAGTTAATTTTCAGTCATAATTAAATTAGACCAGTAAAAAGTTGTATTAAAAAGTGTTCAATACCATTACATTGTAGAACTTTTGAATATTTTCAATTTGGAAACAAATTATTATGCTTAAATAACTGATTTCTAAATTATATATATATATATATATATATATATATATATATATATATATATAATGAAAGAGTAGGTGTTTGAATATATATATATATATATATATACAGATGATTTTGGATGAAATTGAATGTACTTGGAAAAATAAAATGAAAGAAAAACTATTATATATTCATTATATATATGTGCAAGTGTGTGCATGCATATATATATATATATATATATATATGTATATATACATATATATATATATAATTTATATTTAGGCAGCATATCTTCAAGCATATTTGGTTGAATAATTTAGAAATATGTTTATTTTGATTTTAATCCTCTCATATTCACAAATTAATTTCTTCATGTTGTAATTATAACTATCTAAAGAAGGTACCACAGTTTCATTTTATTTTCCCAAGTACTTTCAATCTCATCCAACATCATCTTCAAGGGTGTATTGTTAAAACAAAAAGTTGGCCTATTGGCATTAGCTAGAAAGGTGAATTATCACTGCATGTACTATCTCAGTAATATTATTTACTTTGAACATGTCATTAAAAAAGATCCATTGATGAGAAATGTAGAACAACCTCTGATCTGTGTATATATGGATGGTCTGACAGTTACTACATCTACTGTTCCTGGTTGTTAGTGGATATTGCAAGATTTAGAAAAGATAATGATTTGGCAAAGAATGCAGTTTAAACCAACAAAATTGAGATCATTAGTATTGAAGAGAGGGATTATGATAGGGAATTTCCGTTTCAAAATTGCAAGAACCATTATTCTATCGGTAAAAGAAAAACCAGTTAAGTGTCTGAGTAAAATTTTCAATGCTAATTTAAAAGATACAAATACAAATTGTTTTACATACCTTAAAGCAATGTTGAGCAATGTGGACAAGTAAGGGCTACCAGGTTATTTTTAAGCATGAATATATCAATAGGCTATTTTACCAAAAATTCTGCCGCCAATAACATTATATGAGATGGCATTAACAACAGTTGAGAAGATAGAGAAGAAGGTTAGTAGCTATTTGAAATGATGGCTTGGCCTACCAAGAATTTTGAGCAATGCAGCTTTGTATGGAGTATTGTATGCATGGCAGCTTCCCTCCAAAGAATTAGTTGAAGAGTTTAAAGTGACAAGGACAAGGGAAGCAATCCTATATAAAGATTAAAAAAATCCTAAAATTAAATTGCAGAAGCAGGAATAGAATTTTGAAAGTGGAAGGCATCACATGAGTTCAGTACAGCAGAGCAAAATTTGAGACAAAGGTACCAGTAAGAAGAGTAGCAGTGAACAGATCATGCCTAGATTCTTCTTCTTCTATGTGCCATGTCTCTTCAGGACCTAGGCAATCATGGCCTTCCACATCTCTCTATCCCTTGTACCTCTTAACACCCTTTCTCTTGTTACCCCTCCCAAATCTCGCTATGCCATCCATTTACTCAAGCCCATAAAATATGTCATGTGTTGCTTCCCCACTCTCTCTTTCCCTCTATCTGTCCTATGAATATCAGATTCTCCAAGCCCTCCTTCCTCATTATATGTCCTAGAGACTTCAGCTGTTGCTTCTTGAGTTTCCTCTCTCTTTTACATCTGAAAAAAGAGCCAGGGAAAATGTAAAGATATTACAGAAGAAAACATCCCTCTGCTGTTCTGTCCCTGGGCTGGCAAATGTTACTAGATATAGACAGGCATCTAAAATTCCCAGTGAAAATAATACAGACTAAACTATGTCTGGACCTGATTATTTATTTAGAAAATGAATAAGTAATTCATCATGTTAACAGTACTTTGGGAAGAAAACATGGGTGAAAGGAAACTTGGGAAATATTTACATATTGCAAAAGAATGCAAAAAATATAGCTGCAAGCTCAGTTTGAACCGACTGAAAACGGATGCAGAAGCATTGCTGGGTGGTTACTATTAGGTGTAACAGACTTGGAAAAAACAATGTCAATGACAACAGAAGAAGCCGCTAGATGGTTATGGCTTGAAAGATCAAGTGATTGGAACACAATACAGAAATGAAGAGAAGCTGAGGTTAATATTATTTATTTTTTATTTTTTTAAGGAAACTGAAATGTAGATCTTGGTAATGACCTAAAACTACACCTGACAATAGAGTCTTAATTAAGAGAGAGAATTAGGGCAACCTGAACCATTGTTTTCTACAGGTGATCTATGTTTAAGATCTAACACATCACTCAGTAAATCCACGGCATAACTAATAAAACAACAACTTTTTGCAAAATTATACTTTATTCAGCAACATAGTCTCCTTCTAGAGTGATACACCGATTCCAACACTTCTCTAACAATTCGATGCCTTTTTTGTAGAATGATTTGTCTTTGGGCTCAAAATATGCCATTTCTGATATCACTTCCTCATTGATAGCCAAATCTTTTCTCTTTAGCATTCTTTTGAGGTTTGCAAACAGCTAGTGGTTGCTGGGTACCAGATCTGGAGAACAGGCTGAATGTGGAAGCAATTTGAAGTGCAATTCATGTAGTTTTGCCATTGTTGCGATCAACTTGTGGCACAGTGTGTTGTCATGTTGAAAGATCACTTTTTCTTCTTCGTTTGTAGCCATTTTTTGGCGATTTTTTTCTTTCAAATGCAACAATAATGTTATATAATAGTTGCTATTGATGGTTCTTTCTTTCTCAAGGTAATCAGTGAACAAAATACCTTGTGCATAACAAGACATGGAGACCAAAACATTCCATGCTGATGTTTGCATCTTTGGTTGCTTTGGACAGCTTTCACCTGCTGCTGTCCACTCAGCTAATTGCTGATTTGACTCCAAAGTGAAGTGGCAGATCCATGTTTCATCTATTGTCACATATTTATGCAAAAACTCTTTCTTGTTGCATTGAAACAGTTGCAAACAACACTCTGAATCATCAATATGTTGTTATTTTTAATTGACTGTGAGCAAATGCGGCACCCACTTTGAACACAGCTTTGTTGCTGACAAATATTCATGTAAAATGGTGAATACACTGCCTTCTGATATGTTCAACTCCTCTGCTATCTCATGCAACTTCAAGTTATGTTTGACCAAAATGAGTTTGTTGATTGTTTTGGTGTTTTCTTAGACAACTGCTGATTTTGGACAACCTGAGTTTTCTTCACATTTGTGTCTGTATGACTACATTTAAAGTCAGCATACCACCTCTTAACCATTGTTTCCAATGAAGCAGAGTCTAAATAACACTTACCAAGCCATTGATTTGCTTGAACAGTATTTTTTCACATCAAAAAGCAAAGATTTATCAACACACGAAATTCAGATTTTTCCATTGCTTTGAAAATTTGCAACAGTAGCTTTACTTAAATAACTGTAATTTGTAAACTAATAATTTAATTGGGCCCAAATTTTGTTACATGCTCTTTGAAGGTTATTGCTTTATAAAACTGATATGGACTTTTTATCAGTAGCACTATCTATATGTCAGGCCTGGGACTTATTGAGTGATGTGTTAGTACCTGGTTGCTCCTCCCCAATCAGAATTACAAGTAGAATGTGATTCATGTGTGTGTTTGTGTGTATGCGCATGTATATGTTGTAGTGAGGGAAAGAAAATTGTTACTTCCCACTTCAAGCTGAGCGTATTGCCATGTTTCTTACCAGAGTGAAACCATTACTAAGTTTGCTTATTTTTTTATAGAAGAGCATAGATTGCTGTTGAACCGAAAGTAATCTGTAACTAGACTATAAATTGCCAAGAGGGGTCACAGTGTGTGATTAAAAAAAATGGAAAAATTTGTAGCAGACAGATAGCAAACAAGTCAATGCCTGATGAGTATTGGCTGGGTTACTATGGGGAGGGGGGGCAAGATGTTGAAAGACTTGAAACTCTAAATGAACCTTGGCCCAAAACATCACTGATAATGTGTGCCAAAGCATCCAACAGATTTATTTTATGAAATGTAGTCCATATTTATTTTATATATAGTGGATATTTAAAAATTTATATTCATATATGCTTTATATTTGATATTGAGCACTTTAACTCATAAATATAGCATACCTTAAAACTATATTTTATCATATATATATATATATATATATATATATGTGTGTGTGTGTGTGTGTGTGTGTGTGTGGAGTCGGGTGGGGATATATATAAATGCATACATTAAAACTAAAACTATATATGCATGTATATATGTATATGTATATATAAAAAATCTCAAAAATCTTTGTCCTCAAGTTCACATACAAACTTATCAAAAATAACAAAATCCTTTTCCTTGATTTTAATAGATACAAACAATAGCACATTTACTACCTCCTCAATCAGAAAAAACTCTTACACTCTAAACTATAAGAGTGAATGCCCTAATTACTATAAAATAGCACTTATACACAATTTAATTAACCGAGCACAAATTAACTTTATCATAAAAAAAGATTTTCACTCTGAACTAAAAAATATTAAGCCGACTTTTATTAATAATGACTTCCCAAACTACATTGTAGATGAACCAATAAGATGATAAATCAGAAACCTTAACACATTAAACAGAATATGGTATTTCTACAAAAAACCTTAAATATATCAAACTTTTATATTGCAACCAGATGCACAATAACTACAAACTGGATAAAAAAATCATTAAAACCACATTTGTACTAATATATCTCCCATGGACCCTAATAAAAACATAAAATTAGTAATATATTATAAGAAATACAATGCTAGTAATTTCATTATTTGTAATAACGCATCCCACCAAATGATGTATTACATAAAGCCAACATTATACATCAATTTGAATATCCGTTGGGGGAATGTATCTCCAAAACAAAACAAACAAATATATACGTTAGATTTACAACAGTTACATTAACAAGTCATCTTACCTTACACATGTCTGGCCATTTGCCCATTTCAAGACATCAACAACAACATTCCTGTCTACATTCCTAATATAAAAAAATACTGATTGACAACACAACTATCCTACACCAAGAAAACAACAAATGCAAACTACAGATCCTTGAGGCAATATTCATTAAAAATCTTAAGTGGTCACTTAATATAATCAGCTACAAATGCTGTAGTAATGTTCTAAAATGTTTATAAAAAGAACAGTTTTTCATGCTTTATTACATGCATGATCATGATATTACAGCATAAAAAATGCCATAATGGATAATTTTCATGTTATAATGAACGCTAAGCATAACTCAACTATTACATTTAAAGCAAGCAGAAAAAATTACAGTAATTTTTAGCAAAACCGTTTTGCAGTTATTTTATTTTACTACAACTTACACCCCTGAAGATGATATCAGAAGAAGATTGAAAGTACTTAGGAATATTGAGAAATGAAAAATAAAATCAACTCTAAAAATTACAGCGTATTTCCTACATCTTTCAATTATAATACATGAAAGATTGTCTGCGAGTACAAATGGATTTTATTAAAAATAAGTAGATATGATATTTGCGATTGATTTAATGTGACATGTCTAAAAGAGAATTTGCTGCCTAAATACACAATTTATATATATATATATATATATATATATATATATATATATAGGAAAAACTACTAAAAGTTGTAAGTTTAAAAATGTATTTTTTTTTATGTATATATATATATATATATATATATATATCTAGCTATCATATAATTTAATTCACAGATTATGTACAGGAAGAGACTATGAGCAGAAGCTAATATTAAAATATATTAGGATAATATCAAGAAAAGTGAAACTATTAGTCCAACTGTAAATAATGATAACTCACCATCTCAAAAATTCAGACCAAAAAAACTACCTTACTTCTTATATAATTGATAATAACAGAAAAGATGAGGATATTAGTCTAAATGTAAATAATACAAATAATGATAACTCTCATCCCAGAAATTTAGTCAGAAGCTAATTAGGTGATAAAAACAACAAAGATGAAGATATTGGCCTGAACATAAATAATGATAACTCCTCATCCCAGAAATTTAGTCAGAAGCTAATTAGGTAATAATAACAACAGAGATGAGGATATTGGTCTGAATGTAAATAATGACACCTCCTCATGAAATAAATTCAGTCAGAAAACAATCAGGTGATAACAATAAAGATGAAGATATTGGTCTGAATTGAAATCATGATGACTTCTAATTCCTAAAATTCTGACAGAAGATTTGTTTTGCAAAGTCACTTTGACATACATGTTATTTCTTTTGAATACATTTACATTTTAAATTAAAAGTGGCATTTTATGGCTTCTATTTGACATATCTAAATTGCCAACATTACTGTTTCTGCATATAACGAGACAATTTTTAAAACTTTTCATTCGTTTATTTCTAGAGGTACTCTCTATGAAATACTTCTTTAAATAGTTAATCAGTTAATGTTAATTTTGTAGGGACATGAAATATCAGCAGCTGTTGGAGACATGAAACCTAAGTGATGAGACGTGTGCATAAGTTAAGAAGACCTTTTCAGCTCTAATCTTTACTACTTGGAAATGGCAATGAGAATATTAGCCATTTCATTAGATTAAAACATTTGTCAGTCCCAGCAACCAGTACAACACAAGTTATATTTTTCTCTGGCCATTGTGTTGGGATCAAAGTGTAGTAATTGTTCTCCTCATCTCTAATGATAATGATAATATTGGCTGTTTCTTTTTAAGGAAATATTTGGCATTCATTGACCAAGCAGCCAGTACTACTCATTTGGCATTCATATTTGCTTTTGATTGGAATTTAAAAATAAATTTTTCTTAAAGTAATTTTTCAGGAAAATATGTTTCTCAAATACAGTAGCTGTTATCACTATTTCCAATATTGATGGGACTCTCCTTAGTTCATTATAATACATTATACTTTAAAGCTGCATTAGGTTGGATAGGGAGCAGTTACTACAAAAACAGTATGTCTGTATATAGATTGAATCCTTTTGTATATATTGTATTTTAACTTGATAGCAAATTACAAATTGGAGGTAAAAACAATGACAACAATTTAATTATCTGGTATGTGTTTTAGCAGAGGACAGAATGTGTGGCAATAAAATTGGAAGGCATATTGGGATAGTAGAAATCTCTTCCAAAGGCTAAGCAAAGTTTTGAAAATGTTATGTACAATTATGTAATATCAATCCTTCAATATGGCAGTGAATGGTGGCAATCTTCTCCTAGATGAAGAGGAGATGAAGCAACAAAAATGTAGTTCTACAGAAGGATGCTATGAAAATACCATGGATTAGACACCTGAGCAACAAAGTTTTACAGAAAATGGAAAGAAAAAGGACATTTATAATTATGATCAGAAAGAGACAGTTGAAATTTTGACAACACATTATGAAAAGAAGGCTTAGAAAATTCAGAGAAAATGGTAACAAAAAGGACAATTATACTTAGCATCAAGAAGAGAGCTGAAAATTTTAGGGCACATAATGAAGAAAGAGGGCATAGAAAATTTGATACTCACACACACATATATATATATTATCATATATATATATATATATATATATGCACACACACACCCTGTCACGCATTTAAGAATAAATCTAACAAAGAGCCAACAGACCTACCTAGACCTGCGGGAAGACCTAAGGCAGGTCGTGGCATGTTGTTATGGCTCCATTTTATGTTTTTTCTATCTCCCCCATCATCCCTAGCGTTACATAGACAAAGTTCTCCTTAGTGTGTGGGCTGTACTTAATAAGACAATTTTTTGTATATCTCTTAAGCTGGGGTTTCCAGGGATTCTTTCAGTGTGTTGTTTTGTTCCATTTTTTATCATTCCAAGTGCACCTACTATCACTGGCACAACTCTTGTTATCAATTTCCACATTTTTTCTATTTCAATTTCCAGGTCTTTATATTTTGACAGTTTTTCAAATTCCTTGGTTGCTATGTAAACAGTCCTCTGGACAAGCCTTATCAATTAATAGACAAGTTTTTTTCTTTTTTTCTATCATTATTATTGTTATAATATATATATATATACCCCCTGTCACTCATATATATATATATATATCCTGTCGTTCCATTGGGACTAAAACTGACCATATGGTGAAGAAAAGGAAACTAAAGCAGTTGTTTCAGTTAATTTGCACAAGTTAATTTGTGTGAGTATGTGGAACTAAAATCATATATATATATATACACACACACCCTGTCACTCATATATATATATATATATATATATATATATTATGTCATTCCATTGGCACTAAAACTGACCATATGGTAAAGAAAAGGAAACTTAAGCAGTTGTTTCAGTTAATTTGCACAAGGGTGTAACTAGCTTGTATAAATGAATGGTGAACCAAGGTTTACGGGAAATAAAAAAAAGACAAAATTTATTAAGAGCTACAAAAAACAGAAAGATGTGGAGAGCCATGATCTATGTCCCAAAGGGATATAGTATATAGAAGAAGTTGTCTAGAATAATTGGCTTCTTCATATCGACCTCTGCTCATGTTTAATTCACTCTTTTTTTGTGTTTCTTTATTTCGGCTACTTGTGAGTTCTGTTCTAATCAATAATTACCATCTTTTATAATAAACGTTGTGCGCTGTGGGGCAGTGGATATTGACTTGGACTGGAAAATCAAAGAGCCAACTTTGAATTCTAATTGAATTTGTTGCATTCACTTACACACAAATATCCTTGAGTACGGTACTAATCTATCTCTTCTCCCGCTAGCTGTGGGTTAAATAGCAGGACAGATTAGGTTCTATAGCCTTGGTTGGTAACCAGTATACTGCAGAAAGTAATGGCAAAAAAATCCGTCAGTCAGTCATGTCTCTTTTCACACATGATTACCTAAGCATGCATCATGTATGGCATTTAACAGACTGACTGATAATAAAGGCAAAAATAATAAAAGACAATTTAATTCATCTTTTTAATTCAATATTGTTATTCTAAATTTTGTTTATTATATTTTTTGCAAATTTTTTGAGACTGAGTTTCATTATTTTTTTTTCATTAATTATAGCTTTTATTTATTTTAAAAATTTATTTTCAGTAATCAATATTTTTACTTTGCCTGCAGGATCTGCACCATTTCTCATCTTTTTCAAATGCTATGTTTCTGCAGGTTGTAGGCAATCATGTCTTTTTACCAATTCCTTTTCTTTATTATCTGTGAATTGCCATTGCCTTTTTTGGAAAAATGGTGAAGATTGCTTTCTTCCATGAGTTGGTATTCTGAGTTTTCCTTTTCTCACACAGATTGCCTTTCCAAGGCTAGAGAACCTACTCTAACCTACTACAGCTGGGGGAGAGTGGCTTTATACATTTCCCAAGTTCTGGGTATGACAATAAACAACATCTGGCAGTAAAACCTCAGATTGTGAGATTGGTGGTTTTGAGGAACATTGGTGGTTTTGAGGAACATTGGTGGTTTTGAGGAACTACATTTTAATTGCTGTTGTTCACAAGTCCATTTTGACATGGTTGATAGCACCTTTTAGAGTCCCAGCTATGGGTAAATAATAAACCCTCCACAAAAAAAACACTATGAAAGTATAAAAATACATTTTAATATTAAAAATACCAGCTATACATTTTTATATAAAAAATTACCAATTATACCTATTTATAGTGAAAATTATTAATAATACAATTTATAGCAAAATGTCCAACAATACATTTTATAGCAAAATGATCAACAATACATTTTATAGCAAAATGATCAACAATACATTTTATAGCAAAATGATCAACAATACATTTTATCTATAGTTGAAGGCATACAATTGTCTGCAAAATATATTTAGTGGAAGTCATAAAATTGTGTTCAAATTATTTAGATTTCAGCAATAAATAACCAATAGAGGTTGATATTAATTTTCTTAATGCAGCTTAGATGTGGCACAAGACTAAAAGTATGGGGTACTCAGTGAGGATCAAACTCACTAGTCAGTTGTAATATGTTGTAGCAAGACAGGCTTACTAATAATTACACCATGTTAAGTTGCTCTCCATAGTGGTTGATAAACCACAAAACAAACCAACCAACCAACAGATCATACTTTTTCTAAACAGATTTGATTAGAATTTGAACTTGTTACTGATTCTACTAACTCCTCCATTTCCTATTTTTAAACTAAATTTTACTTCCCTCCTTCAGGTACTTTTCAGTGCCATTATATTTCCTTTTGGGGTATAGGACCACAACCTCATTATGCCAGTTTATGTGACTGAGGTTTCAGGAGCAAGTAGGTTTTTATTGGGTGGTTTTACTAACCCTGTGCCTAACTGGCTTTGAATACAGAATTGTCATTCTGCTAGACTGATTGCCAACTGAGGCTAGAGAACACAATCTGTACTGTGACTTAATTTATAGCTTAGGGAAGTAAAGATGGATTTATACCTTTTTCAAGGACATTTGTGTGAAATTGAATGCAACAAACTTGTCCAGAATTTGAACTTGGCATGATGATTCTCTGCTGATAACATCTCTGTTTTGTGCAAATCCAATTTTACTTTACTTCTATTCATTTTCATTCATTTCATTTTATGAACAATCTTTTCATTTTTCATTCATTTTATTTTTCAAAACAATTTTTACATTTTTCATTCATTTCATTTTTCTGAACAATCCTTTTCATTTTTCATTCATTTTTTTTTCAAAACAATCTTTTTCATTTTTCATTCATTTTATTTTTCAAAACAATTTTTACATTTTTCATTCATTTCATTTTTCTGAACAATCCTTTTCATTTTTCATTCATTTTTTTTTCAAAACAATCTTTTTCATTTTTCATTCACTTTTTTAATTAGTTTACTTTTTATAAAATTTTATCTACTAATTTAAATTTTGTTTCTATTCATTTTTTGAGTTGATCTTTATTTTTTACAGATATTTTCCTGATTTTGTTATCTATTTGGTTTTCATTTTCATCTCTTCATTTGCAGCTTTTTAAAAAAATTAATTTTATAATTCCTATTCAATGAAGCTGCTTCTTCTGTCATCTGCTTTGATTCCCTAATCAGTGTATGTCACAGAAATGGCTCATTAGTCGAATTAGCAAACGAAGAAAGAAAATGTGAAATTCTCTCTTTATTTTTGTCCTTTTCCAAGTTTATTATATTTTTGGTTCTGAAAGAATTCATATCTGATGATGTAACAAAGAATCACTTGGATTCTCATTTTCTTATGTCACAAAGAATGTCAGTTCATCCCCCACCCTATTCAGACCCCCTAATTCTCATCCCAATGTCAAGAGTCTCTCCCACCTCTTCAATCAAGATCTGAGTCTGGACCTATTTTTTTCTTTCTTTAATGTCTCTATTCTACTTTCCCACTCAGTGTGCAGCAAAGCATGTCGAAATGAACTTGTAATAGAAAAGAGAATGCAAAGAGGGCTTCCTCATTAGAGCGATCCCTGATCATGAGTTTCTCTACTCACCTACTCATCCCAGAGAAACTCAGGGAAAAAAGAAATATATGTGCAATGGATAAATTGTCGTCTAAATGATGCAATAATGAAAATTACACTGACATCTCATTTTAAGTTATAAATTACACAACAATACATTGAAATAGTAAAGATTAAATTAATTCAGTAAAATTTCCATTGGCTCAAGCATGAGCTTCAGATGACTTTGGAATCTCTTGCTTCTTTTCTGGATGGTCTCCTTGTTTGAATTGGTAACTTCTGTTATAATTTACCTTTGGTATTCCGAGAAGTTTTGTTGGTCTCTTGCTGAACTGCACCCCACATATAATAATCAAGGGGGTTGCAGTCTGGGGAGTTAGGTGGCCAGATGTAAGAGGTGATGTGGTTGCAGAAATTGTCTGTCAGCCATGATTGGGTTCTCTAGCAGCCACCCTCTTGACCAAGGAAAGCACTGCCTCCTCAAGGCACTTTATGTAGGCTTGTGTGTTGAGTGTGAGGCCCTGTGGGAAGATGAATAGAGGCATAATGCCACCATCATTGGTGATCACTCTAAACACTTTCATAATCACCATTAATTTAATTAAACTTTTTCTGAATCCCTTTCCCTGTCCTCAGATTGAAACCCAAACATTCTGAAATGTTTGTGCTGGAATTTCAGGTGCAAATACCAAGCATGCCATTTGA
Source organism: Ascarosepion bandense (assembly GCA_037127315.1). NCBI lineage: Eukaryota > Metazoa > Mollusca > Cephalopoda > Sepiida > Sepiidae > Ascarosepion > Ascarosepion bandense. The sequence goes on from JBBBDQ010002151.1 coordinate 30,990, forward strand.
AAATTTCTGGTGGGGTGACATGGTGCTCTTTGGCTCAGGGACACTGCCCAACTGACCCTACTATGCTGTACAGTCAACTAAAAATCTTCCTCACTCCATTCATACCCATGTTCTTGCAATATGCAAACTTATAAATAGATTTGAGAGTTAATTAAAGTAAATACTATGAAACTATAAAATATAGAATATTTAAAATATTATAGAATATTTAGATATTATTTAAAATATTATATACATAAAATATTTTAATATATAAAATATAAGAATATAACTAATAATATAAAGCAGTGACAATTTATACATCGCACCCTGTCTCTCCCACACTCCATTCATATCAATATTCTTGCAATATGCTGCCTTATAAATAGATCCAAGAGTTAATTACCAAAGAAAGGAAACCTGTTCGTTTACACTGCTGTCTGATTGAACAGCTATTCTAAGTAGCTTAATGATGCCATTTAACTTATGTTAAAATGTGAGGTGAGCACTTTTTAAGAATCTCATTTAACCCATGTATAATTCATAATGCCAGAGGCCAAGGGAATTCGGTAAAATGGGAAGGGGTAGGGCTAGTTTAACATTTCTTGGAGGAAGAAGGAGAAGAAACTGAAAGACTCTTGCAGAAATCTATTTACTTAGTATTCAAGATAGTGTTGTAAGGAGGAATTTCTTTTCATTAATATCTGAAAGTTTGGAGTGGGTTTTTTTGAACAGTCAATGTACAATGATATAACAAACAAGAAATTTTATTAAATTGCTTAAAAAATTAAAGAATATCATATCAGTTAAAAGTTAGTAGACATTTTTCTTTTTTTATACTAATGTTCACCAAATACAAGGCTCAAGAACTTCTCAAGGTAGAAGGAGTGTGGTATCAATGTAAGAGAAGGGTTTGGATTTGTTTTTACAGCTTATCAACACTTTGTGGGTAATTTAAACCTGAAAAACATTTTTTAGATTGTCATAATAATTTTTTTTGTAAGTGAATATTGCATTAAATTTCTTTTAGGGATAACAATAATTTTTTACACATACTACTACTAGTATTTGGATGCGGTGGATATAGGCTTTGAACGAGAAATAGGAGAGCCGAATTTGAATTCCAGTTGAATTCATTGCATTCACTTATATGCAAATACCCTTAAAAAGGTATTAATTGTTCTTTCTCCAGCTATGGGCTGAATAGCAGGATGGATTTGGGTTCTATAGCCTTGATTGGCAGCCAGTCTGCTGCAGAAAATAATGGCAACCTACTGAGTGAAAATCTTCTGTTCAATCAGTCATATCTCTTTCAAGACATGATCACCTAAGTATGGCACTTAACTGACTGACTACTATTTACCCCATATCTAGGAGGAGGAAGAGATGGATTCATACCTTTCCCAAGTGTATTTGTACATAAGTCATAAGTGGCAAAAGTGAAGCTCATTAGAATATAGAGGATAGATAACAATTAACCTGAGAAGAGTCTTTTGCACAAAGTAGTAGTTCTCAAGAAGTTGCCTGAATGGAACTTCCTCCTTTCAAATGGAATACAAAAAGGAATAAAGATGAAATGACCCTGTGGACACAACATGGTGGGTTTTAGCTGTAAAGGTCTAAACTGGGGTAACTAAAGAATCAGTCAATCAATGTCATACAGTATACACACTTGGGAGATCATGTCTCGAAAAAGACAGGACTGACTGGGCGGAAGATTTTCCTGCAGTAGGTTGCCATTACTTTCTGCAGTGTACTGGTTGCCAGCCAAAGCTATAGAGCCCAATCTGTTCTGTTATTTAGCCCATAGCTAGAGGGAGAAGTGGCAGATTAATAACTTTACCAAGGGTATTTGTGTGTAAGTGATTTAACTGGAATTCAAACTTGGCTCTCCAATTTCTTATTTTGAGCTGATAGTCTCTGCAACAAAGTTCACATCTAACTAAAGAATAGAGAATTTAAAAAAATATCAGACATTCAGTTTATAAGAATTCTAATATTTTGATGAATCAGTTAAACTGGAATGATTTAGGTTTCTTTCTATCATTGATAAAATGCATTGTGATGTAGTTCAGTTTTAAAAGGTGAAATTTCTAATGTTGATGCAATTTAATATTTACATTTCCCCATTCATAGCTGGCTACCTTGCTCCACACCAATCTATTTGGCACATACTCATCTTTCCCACATTTTCAAATGTCTGCTACATCCTAAAACTTTAATTTAGAATTCAATCTCAATTTTTTCCATGATACAAAATGGGAAAGATCATGTCAAATTGGATTTATTTGTTTACTGCAGAGATAATATCTACTTAATGCCATATTGCAACAAAGGGAGATAAATCATTCTTTAAGTTTCTCCAAGTCTCTAAATGTACATGGGCCGGTCATGTACACTGCATGGAAAACAACTGTCTTTCATTCTAAAGTGTCTCTTCTATGGGTACCTCGAGGAAGGGAAGCGATCTAACAGTGGATAGAAGAATAAAATATATATATATATATATATATATATATATATATATATAAATGAATGGTAGACTTTGAAAAACAGTAGCTACTCTGGCATGTACGCATCGCTCATTCAGTTAAATGAATTAGAGCACTCTGGCTATTTGGCATGTATAATGATAATATATGTGCTAAAAGGTCTGCCTTCTTCCACCGAACGACCATAGCCCAGAGGTAGAATTGCTGTCTGATGCCACTTTGGTCGGGTTTCAATCCTAGGAGTCTAACCATACTGATGAGCTGTGATACAGTGAAAAAGATCTGTCTGCGGATGACACCATTTCGGTCGGGTTTCACTCCTGAGTAAAAAAGCAATCAGAGTCTAACCGTACTGATGAGCTGTGATACGGCGAAACAGATCTGTCTGCGGATGACAATATATATATATATATATATATGACTTCTGGGTACTAACTTTAGTCTTTCTTCATATTTAGTATATACTTAATCTGAAAGTGTTATATACACATGTATATATATTAATGTATATTTGGGCAGCAATCTTTCTTTTAAACATGTTTCATTCAAGTGGAACAACTACAGCTACATCTACCATTAAGAAGGTTGGGTCACTGTATCGGGCCAGAAAGTTCTTCTCATCAGAATCCATCTTGCACATTTAAAAATCTGCCATTCAATTGTGCATTGAATACTGTTGCCATATCTGGGTGGATGCTCATGCTATTCATCTGGGGATTCTTGATAAAATCCCAAGAAGGATCGGCAATGTAACTGATCCCAATTGAGCAGCTCAACTTGAGCCACTTTCTTATCAAGGTATGTCTTCCCTCTGTCTTTTCTACAAATATTTTTACACCTTCTGCTCTAATGAGCTTCTTCCCCTGGTGCCCCAACTACATAAATTTACTCTTGCTACTAGATTGGCATTTAGGTTCCATCATTTTACAGTTAAAAATAGTGAAATGCAACTGCCACTTCTACTCTAAAGCTTCTTTTCTTACACTTCCCACATGTGAAACTCCATTCCACATACTTGCTTCTCTGATAGCTACAATCTTTAAAGTATAAACACAATGTCAATTGCCATCTTCTGTCTCCATGATTCCCCTCCTTCTTGGCTTACAGCCTATCACGTTGAATACACCGGTTCTCGCTTGATCACCAAAGTTAAGCAATGTTGAGCCTGATCAGTACTTAGATGGGTGATTGCTTGGGAATACCAGGTGCTGTAAGCGTTTAGTGATGGATGTGCATTGTGGTGCAGTGGATATCGGCTCAGAAAGAGAAATCGGTGAGCCAAGTTCGAATTCCAGTTGAATACCCTGCATTCACTTCAGCACTGTTACCCTTGGGAAAGGTATTAATCCATCCCTTCCCTCCAGTTATGGGTTAAATAGCAAGGGTAGGACTTGGGGACCCTGCCCTTAAAAACAAATCCAAATGAATCTTGATACTCAAAAAGAAAAAAGTATTACTAGACACAAAACTTATATAAAAACAACAATAAATTGTTGAAAGAAAAAGGTATTACCAGCAGTAAATAAATGAAATATAGTTGGCAATGAATGACCTGCTGAAGTTGATATGCCTTAAAAACAAAACAACCAACCAACAACCATCCTTCTCTTCTCCTTTCTTTGACATTGTCTGTACCTTGTTTTATTTTCTCTTTCTTTTCTATCATTGTAATCCCCTGCACACCAGTGGCATTCTTGAGTTGCTTGGGGTGAAATGATTATAAACAAATATTAATTTGTTTACAAGCCCACACACATGAAAAAACAGGCCAAAGAAAAGTGTATCTTCCAGAAATATTAAAACTTATAAATAAAATTTGAATTAATAAAATTAAAAATAACAATATTTGATTGATAATTACAAAATCATATTGCATTAAGAGGATTTTCTTTGATTGATATATATATAGTCATATATATATATATTGATTGATAGATTGATATATATATATACCCAAATGAATAAAGAACTTTTTTAGAAGCTTGTAGTTTGTACATGTTTTAAAATACATATATATATATATATATATATATATATATTGCACATTACTCTTTAGTAATGAATTAAGTTCTCCTGTTGACTGGCCTGTGTATACACCGTATATATATATAACACGCTAAAAAGTTTCCCCCTCTTTATTCCATGCATCTGTGGCTTAAGGAGTAGGGACTTCAACTGATACCAGATCAGTTGAGTTTCAATCCCGGCTGGAAGCAAGTGAAAGTCTAGACACACTGATGAGCTGTGATTTATATATATATATATATCCCAGATTGGTCAAGGAATTCCAAGTAATATCCTAAAACCTGCCTAAAAAATAAGATTGATTGTAACAATGAAAAGGAAATCTCTGGCTTTTGCTGAAAAGCATGAAACATTGTAATTGTAAGTAGTTACTGTTTATTAGTATTTGTTAAAACAAAATCTTTGGTTAATAAATTGAATGCTATTTGGTTTAGCTACCAAATTGAATGCTGTCAGTTACTGGAGCTTGTTTACATCCTGTGAATAACCTGCTATGAAAGATACTTTCACTTGCCATACGCCAATAGCACAGTGTTAAGATTTAATGTAAAATGGTCCACAGTGGTCCATTTAATGTAAAATCAGTTGGATTTTGATCCCGGCTTGAGGTAGGTGGTTAATCTAACTCCACTAGGGACCTGTGATACAGCAAAACATGTTTGTCTGCAGATGATTATATATATATATATATATATATATATCACATTCTATTAATATCAATTTCTTTTCTATTTCCCTTTTTTATCTTATTTATTCTGTCCAGTTCATATATATATATATATACATATGTATGTATGTATCTAGTCATCCGCAGACAGAACTGTTTTGCTGTATCACAGCTCATCAGTACGGTTAGACAGCCGATTGCTTTTTACCCAGGATTGAAATCTGACCGAATTGGTGTCAGTCGGTGATTCTACCTCTGAGCTACGGGTGCTCAGTAGAAGGAGGTAGACTTTTTAGCATGTAAAACATTCTGTTCATATTCACCTCTTTTCTTTTTTCATCTTTCTCATTCTCTTCATATTACACACACACACACACACACGCGCACACACACACACACACACACACACACACACACACACACACACACACACACACACATTTCACATTCTATCAATATCCATCACTTTTCTTTTTCCCTTTCTTTATCTTCCTCGTTTTGTTCATATCAAATCATATATATATATATGTGTGTGTGTGTGTGTGTGTGTGCGTGTGTTGTTAAAATGAAAAATATTCTGTTAAGTGAACGTAAGGGATTATCTAATATATAGGAAACAGAAACAGGTTAAAATAAATAAATAAATGCTTTTGAGATACAAGTTTGAAAATATAAGAAAACCCAGCTGCATATACGCAATTGCCTTTTTCACAACACAGAAACATACATTAAAATGTATGTCAAAAAAGTATTTCAGATAGTGTTTGACTTTTATTTACTGTTAATGGATCTCTGCAGGAAGCCGGCAACTAAAGAGAACTTCATAAAAAATATTTGGCCTTTTAGATGACAATGTAGAGTAAACTTTCCTTTTTCATTTATTGAGGAGGAAAAAAGAGCATTTAAATGGATCTATGTTTAGATAAGATTAGAATAGTAAAATGTAAGCAATCCAGTTTTAAGTAAAGTTTTATCTATCTCTATCTGTTCAAATTTTTGTTTTAGAAACTTTGCCCTTTGTGACTAGTCTTAGTTTGCTTAAATCTATTACAGTTTGTTTATACTTTTCTATCTAATTAGGTCATGAGTTTGAATTCCAGTCAAATTTGTTTCATTCACTTACAAATAAATATCCATCTCTTCTCCCTCCAGCTATGTGTTAAATAGCAAGACAGATTGATATCTATAGCTCTGGTTGGCAACTAGTCTACTGCAGAAAGTAATGGCAACTCACTGTGGGAAAAGCTTTTGTCTAGTCAGTCATGTCTTTGAAAGAGACATGACTGCCCAAGCATGTATCACATATTAACTGAATGACTAATATATCTATCTATCTATCTATCTATCTATCTATCTATCTATCTATCTATCCCTTCTTCAGGAGAAAATTTGAAATTTCGATCTGAACCTTTTATTTTGTCCACCAGGGTAGATTGTTCTAGTTCCATGTTCCATGCCTTTTCTGGATATTTCAGTTTTAGTTATTTTGCCATAGTAATTCAAGTCACAGAATGGTTTTTCACCTCTGATGTGGCCAGGTATTGAACTCATAACTCTTCGGGGCATGTCACTTGATTGCTTCAATAACAATTGTTATCATATTAGACAATAATGTCCAATACTATTTCAAAGTGAGAGAAAACCATACCACAAACGTTGTGTGTAAAACTGTTCAGATGCAATTGCTTGGGAGCTATCAATGTCTGTGCTAAGTCATCGTGACTGAGGGTTCAGACATACTGTTATATTGGTTTTGGCATGAAACTCAAAATTATGGTTATAATTTGGCATCACTGAATCTATTTCTGATTATTTAGATTATTTATACAACAAAATTCTAAAATAAATAAAAAAACAAAGTAAGAACATTATATATATATATATATATGTTATATGCTCTGGCCTTCTTCAGGTGCTAGAAATTTTGAACTGAACCTTTTATTTTGATCACTGAGGTAGATTGTTCTCATTCCATGTGCAATGCCACTTCAAAATTTCTAGCAACTGAAGAAGGCTGGTGTGTACAATGGCTGAAACATTGTAAAATGGCAATAAAGATGAGGACAATAGTTCAAACTATGTAAATAAGGTAAATGCTACTTTATCTCAAAAGTATAGAAAATACTAAAATAACGAAGTGTAAAACTATTCAGATGCAATTGCTTGGAAGCTATCAGTGTTTGTGCGAGCATGAAGGCATAAGTCATCGTGACTGAGGGTTCAGACATACTGTTATACTGGTTTTGTCATATAATTCAAAATTATGGTTATAATTTGGCATCACTGAATATATTTCTGATTATTTACATTATTCATAGTTCGACTATTATTATTTGTTTATAACTCTGAAATAAGGTAGTATTTACACTATTTACATTGTGTGGACTATCGTCCTTATCTTTATTGCCATTGTTACAACATTTCAGCTGTTGTACGCTCTGGCCTTCAGATACTAAGAATTTCAAAGTGAACTGTTTATTATTCTCATTGATGCCACTTCTGGTAGTCGAGTAGTTATCTCCCTTTAACTTAGTTCTTTAAGTTATTTGTTCACCACTGCTGTAGCCTGGTATTGAACTCACAACTCTTTGGTTCAAGTCACTGGAACTAACCAATGTCTATATTCATTGGAGGATGTACCCTTGAGGACTTTTGTCCTTATCTTTGTTGTTATTATCACAATACTTTGGCTTTTGTACCATCTAGCTTCCCCATTCTTTCCAAATTTTTAAAATTAGTAATTTTTTATAATCTGGGAATTATTTTGAACTTTTCTTCTCATCTTGGTTGATATAGGCGTTATAATAGACAAAACGTTTTGACCAAGTACCCTCTGGTCATCATCAGGGGTATTTTTGGAGTCTTTTATATAAAAGGCTCCAAAAATACACCACTAAAATCCTTCGAGACTTTTATAAAAAATGCTCTAAAAAAATTTGGCATCACTGAATATATTTCTGATTATTTACATTATTCATAGTTGGACTATTATTATTTGTCTATAACTCTGAAATGAGGTAGTATTTACACTATTTACATTGTGTTCTAAAGTCCTTCGGGACAGTGGCATAGTGGATATAGTAGTTAGTTATACATGTGTTAATATCATCTTGTGGTCATGAGTTCAATCCTTGGACTTGGTAGTGATGAACCAAATTCCAACATGAAAGAACAGTAAATGATTTCACAGGATATATTGCAATAATCAACAAGATAATCCACATCAGCCACTCTATTGGCACCTGATGATGACCAGAAGGGACTTGGTCGAAATGTTGTGTCTATTATAACACCTATATCAACCAAGATGAGAACAAAAGTTTAAAATAATTCCAAGATTATTAAAAATTACTCATCTCAGAAATAAATACAAATTAGTAATTATTATTTAAAAAGCTTGACTGAAAGAGAATGTTCTTCTATTATATGACATATCCTTTTGAGATGTGGAAGATCATGACTCTCCACAACTTTCTGATTTTTGTTGCTCTAAATAACTTTTATTCTTGTTACCATATTTGTTTTTCTTGTTTTGAAACCCATTCACTCGGACTTTACCTGATTTGATCTTCAGAAAAATAAGTGGGAACAATGGCTGAAAATGTTGTGATAATAATTAAAAAGATGAGGACAGTCATCTAAATATAAATAGCGATAATTCCTCATCCTAGAAATACAGATGAAAATTACCTGGTTACCTAAGAGTTGGTGATAAAATCCTGCCATGTTTGTTTTGTAAACCCTGCCTTTGGTCTCAAAAGTTATATAAAGATACTAATATCTCTATCTCTCTCTATGTATGCATGTATTCATATATATTTTAATAATTTAACCCTAAGCAATGCAATAAAACCAGTAAATTTATAAGAGGTTTCTGGGTGTGAGGGAATAAGAGAAAAATAAACACTATTAAGGAGTGAGAATAATAAAAAATATAGAAATTAAGAAGGTAGAATATAATTAAGAATTATAATGATAATGCTTGACATTGCATTTAAATTTTTGAAGATCAGATTTGAGCGGGAAGCAAGATTCTGGAAGAGAGTTTCACAAGCGAGACGTGCAATAGAAGAAACTGTTAGCATAGAACTTACATTTACATCTATCCATTTCAACTATAAAACGATGAGATCTTACCACTAATCTTATCTTTTTCTTCTATTTGCCGCATCCCTTCAGGATGCAGGCAATCATAGCCTTCCACATCTTCATATTCCTAGTTGCTCTTAACACTCTTTCTCCTGTTACCCCACCCAAATACTGCTCTGTCATCCATTTGCTCAAGCTTATCAAGTATGTTACACATTGCTTCCCCCACCTCTCTCTCTTTCCCTCTATCTGAATCATGAGTATTAGATTCTCGAAGACCTCCTCTCTCATTACATGTTCCATGAACTGTCTTTTCCTGATGTTAAATATTAGTTTCCTTTTCGTTTACATCCTCTCCAAAATCTCATTGTTGCTCACATGTTAGATCCATGGTATTCTCAGCATCCTTTTGTAGAACCACATTTTGGTTGCTTCAATTTTCTCCTTTATCTTTGAGGAGATTTTCCAGTATTCACTGCTATATTAAAGAACAGACATCACATAACAATCCAGTAGTACTGTGCTTAAGTTTATAAAGTCTAGGTACCATAGAAGAAAGTTATCAGAACAATTACCATGAAATATTTATAGAAAAGTCACATGGAAGTTATGTTTGATGGTGGAAAAGTGACTAAAGCTTAGATGTCAGCTCAGGACCAATAATAATGCAGATTCTTTTTTGGGTTTTATCAAGAATCTTTAAATATATAGCAAGAAGCACCAGACCAGATGTGGCAGCAATATTCAAAGCAAGGATGAATGGTAGACTTATAAATATATGTGTGTGTGTATGATGTGTGTGTGTGTATGATGTGCTTATTTATCTATCTATCTAAATCAAAACTTATTTATAAATGGAACTTTGTCTCTGTGTGTGTGTCTGTGTGTGTCTCTGTGTGTGTCTGTGTGGTGTGTGTATCTGTGTCCATTACCTATAGACTCCAAAATGACTGAATTGATTTTCTTGAAAATTTACACAGTTGTACTATAAGCGTCTGCAAGTGTTCTTAGATAGGTTTTGTGTCGAGGTACCGCCAATAAATATCAAAAATTGATAATTGAAAAAATTGGGTTATAGAAGGAGTGGTCTGATTTTAATCAAATTTGATACACTCATAGACAAAGACATAAGAAACGATATTCAGAAGTTTCAAAGTTGCAGTTCTTACAATAGTGCAGAAAATCGATAATATATATATAAAAGTTTTCATTACATCCGAGCAACGTCAGGCTATACTGCTAGTTTCCTAAGAAAAAGAAGCATGTCAACTTATTTGTTTGTGCTGCTTGTGGAAGATTAAGCATTGTCACTCAAAAACTTTGACAAAAGGAAAATTATTTTTTAACAATAACAAGGTTATTTATATCTTTTTCTTTCTTTAACAAACTTTTTATCTGACTCCTGTTTTTTTAATCTCCTTCCACCAATCTATTTTTTGGATGTTTTCTTATTTTGCCTCAACATTCTGCTATAATCTCCTTCTCTCCTCTTCTGCATATATGACTTTTCTTTTTGTCTCTCGTGCTTTTTCTTTGCCAGGCGCATAAACAAAACTGACTCACATACAGACGCACAAATATTTAAATTCTTGGCCAAAAGAAGAAATAACAAAGAAAATAAATAATAAATAAAATTATTTCAAAAGACAACAAAATATTAAAACAAAAAATTAAAAAAATGTGAAAATCAAAATTAAAATAGAGAGGCACAATTGGAAACGGGAGGGATAATTACACACCTGGTTTGCGGGGGTTTTCTCTGTTCTGAGTTAATTACAAATGACTTGCTTTATCATGAATGGTATCATCATTGCTATGCTACTATCATTTAGTTATTCTCTCTTTTTTTCTCCTTTTCTCTTATCCTCTTTTTACTTTCTCTCCTTTCCTCTTTACTTTGTATATTTTCTTTCCTTCCTTCCTATCATTCATTCTCTTCTTTCCTTTCTCTTTTAATCTTATTTTCTTATCCTCTTTCTTATAATCTCTTCTTTTTTTCTTTTTATTATTGTTATTGCTTTCTTTTTCTCTTTTCCTTTTTTCTTTGTTCTCCCTCATTAATTCTTATTTTCTATTCTTTTTCTTCTATTCTCTTTTCACTCTCTATTTACTTTCTCTCTCCTTTCCTCTTTCCTTCTTATTATCTGTTCTTTCCTTCTTTCTTTTCATTCATTCTCTTCTTTCCCTTCTTTTTTACTTTTTTTCTACTTCTTATAATCTCTTCCTTTCTCTTTTTTATTTTCTTTTTTTCTTGTTCCCTCTTATCACTTCTTATTTTCTATTCTTTTCCTTCTCTTTTTTGTTTTCATCTTATTCTCTCTTTACTTTCTTTCTCCTTTCCTCTTTTCTTCTATCTGTTCTTTCCTTTCTTCTTTTCTCTTATTTTTATCTCTTTTTCTTATAACCTCTTCCTTTTTCTACTTTTTTATTTTTATCACATTTTCTTCTTTGTTTCTTTATCTTTTTTATCTTATTCTCTCTTTCTTCTTTTCTCATACTCTTTCACTCACCTTTATCTTCATATTATTCATAATTTTCTTCTTCCTTTTCATTAATTTGCTCTTCATTTCTTTTTCTTTCTTCTTTTCTTTAAATCTCTTTTCTCCCATTTTTATTATTTCTTTTCACTTTTTAATATCTTTCTCTTTTTCTTATTTTATCTTCATTCTTTTCTCCTTTTTCTCTCTCATTCCTTTTATTCTTATTTTCTATTCTTTTTCTTCTCTCTTCCTTTTCATATTCTTTTTATTCATTTCTCATACTCTTTTTCTCTCCATTTTCTTTTTTCTTTGTTATTCTTTTCTTTTATGATCACCTGATCTTTCCCGATCCTTGTTCTATTCATCTTTTTTTATTATAATTTCTTTCTCTTTTCTGATTTTACTTTCTTCCCTACTTCTTCTCAAATTTTTTTCTGTTTTCCTTTTTTCTTCTTCTTTTCATCTTTTTCATTTATTATCGCCTATCATCTTTCATTTCTTTCTTTCTCCTTTGAACCCACTTTCTTTTCTCACACACCCCTTCTCTCTTTCCTTTCAGCCTATTTTTTTCTGTTTTCCTTTTTTCTTCTTCTTTTCATCTTATTCTTTCTTTTTCATTTATTATCGCCTATCATCTTTGATTTCTTTCTTTCTTCTTTGAACCCACTTTCTTTTCTCACACACCCCTTCTCTCTTTCCTTTCAGCATATTTTTTCTGTTTTCCTTTTTTCTTCTTCTTTTCGTCTTATTCTTTCTTTTTCATTTATTATCGCCTATCATCTTTGATTTCTTTCTTTCTTCTTTGAACCCACTTCCTTTTCTCACACACCTCTTCTCTCTTTCCTTTCAGCCTATTTTTTCTGTTTTCCTTTTCACTTCTTCTTTTCATCTTATTCTTTCTTTTTCATTTATTATCGCCTATCATCTTTGATTTCTTTCTTTCTTCTTTGAACCCACTTTCTTTTCTCACACACCCCTTCTCTCTTTCCTTTCAGCCTATTTTGTTTCTGTTTTCCTTTTTTCTTTCCTTTCTTTTTCATCCTCTTTTTATCTTTATTTTCAGTTTATCTCTTCCCCAGCATCCCTATCTTTTTGTAAATTTTGATAATTCTTTCAGTTTTCCTTTTCTTTCTTTGCTTTTATATTTCCATCTTTTCTCTTTCTTTTCTTTCTTCCTTTTTCCTTCCAGTCTTTTCTTTTTCTTTTCTCTTCTTTTACTTCTTCCTTCTTTTTCTTCTTCTTTTACTTTTATTTCCTCATCTTTACTGTTATCCCCTTTCTGTCCCTGTTTTTTCAATCTGTTTTTATAGTCTTCTCAGATTGAAACTTTTTTATGAATGCCATATATGGTGCCAAATATATTAACTGTTAGTTGTGTACAAACAGTTTCTTAAATTAATGGTTAAAAATAGCCTCAAGAGAGTCAGCATGTAGGTCTCTGTGAGGAACATATTTTTCTAAACTTGTGGACTAGCATTACAGAAGCTTAAATAAAGAACTGTAGCAAATAATAGAAATGATATAACTTGAGGACTTTCAACAGTCGCATCAACTAAAATGGATAGCACATCTAACTTGAAAAGAAAATAATGACATAATAAAAATGTTGGTTGATTTGTTTTTTTTTGTTTAGCAGCATATCAACCTTTGTTGATTATTTAATGCCAAAATCTAACTATTTTGTATACAATTTTGATTTTGAGATAATAATGGTTTTAGTGATACAAGTCTTACTTAATCAACCCATAGATGAGAAGAGGTGAATTCATATATTTCTAAAGGGTATTTGCACATAAGTGATTATAACAAACTAAAGTGAAATTGAAACTTGGCTTGCTGATTAACAATTTCGAGCCATTATTTATTACACTACCAACACATCAAAGATTACAGCATGTGATATTCCCAATCAGTTACCCATATAAGTACTGATTAGGATTGATCTTGCTTAACTTCAGTGATCATATGGAAACTAGTGTTTCAACATAAAAAGTCCATAAATCTAAAAATTTTAAAATTCTGTTGTATAATTGTTGGGTTGATGTGTAATGGTATTAAATATCATCCATGATTGCCAGTGAAAATTATTTTGCTGAATTGTTATATAACATATTGGTCAGTGTAGAAATACTGCTAGGAAGGGTATTTTTGTATTGGGCAATGCAGGGAGATATCAGTGAGTCAGAAAAAACAGATGTTGAAGCCTGGATTTTGTTTTAACAAACAGAAGTAAAAATGTCAGTGGCTGTGATGTGATGGAGTGTACCAGAAATTCGATGTGCCAGGGGTCATATTGGTCATCAGTATTTGATCTGTAAGCATTTACTTGGTTTATGGGCGATCAAATATTGATCAATGATATTTGAGTCTGTAAGCATTTACTTGGTTCAACAATAGGCAATTATTGGATGTTTATATTTGATACTGAAAGCATTTACTTGGTTTAGAGAAAAGCAAATATTTAATTTAAGTCTTTAAGCATTTACTTATTTTGGAGATATCCAAATACAGGTTGTTTATAATTAAGTCTGTCAGTTAGTTTGAGGATAGGTCTATTGCTGTTTACATATGATTCCCTAAGTATTTACTTGGTTTAGGGAAAGTAAATATAGAGTAATTGTGAGCTACAAATTGAAGATGTCAAAATAAAGTATGTATAGAAATTTAAGTATCTGTAAAATGTTTTAACAGATGATGGAAAATATGATACTGAAATCTGAAGGTGAACTGGAATAGAAAATGTCTTTAACAAGCTAAGCAAAGTATTAAGAAACAGGCAAATTCCCACAGAAAAGAGTGCTGAACTATTATATATCAATCCTCTCAGATATCACAGCCAATGCTGGACAATTCCAGATGAAGAGGAGATCTGAGGCAACAGAGATCTAGCTCTACAGAAAGATACTGAGAATATCATTTGAGCAATGAAGAAATTTAAAGGAACATGGAAACAAAAAGTAAATATATTTATAATCAAAAGGAGAGAGTTGCGATTTCTGGGACACATACTGAAGATAGATGGCTTGGAGAATTTGACACTCTCAGAGAATACTAAATGTAAGAAGGGCAGTGGAAAACAATAAGTAACCTAATGAGTAAATGGATGGCGAAATATGGACTAGGATTGATCGTGAGAAGACAAATTTTGCTAAGAACTACAAAGGATAGGAAAATTTGGAGGGCCATAATCATGCACATCATAAAGGACATGGAATATTAAGGAGTTAGCAGTAGAAGCTGAAATGTATTACCTCTATTGTCAACCTTGACAGGGTCAACCAAAAATCAAGGAAAACAGACAGCTTATTGGCACAGCTGATATTTAATGAGAGAAAAAAAATTGTCGTCACTGTGTTTCAGATAATGTGAAGGTTGAGTGTTTGAAGCCTAGCAATTTTGGTGATGTGAATTGTCCAATCATTTTCGTTATAGAAGGTCATCTGATAAGAGATGGAAAATTGCCTTCTTAAATCCTTTGTTTTATAATAGCTATTAATCATTGGTCAAAATTGATGTGATTGATCAGAAAGAAAGGTGAGAAAAATGCTTTAAAAAAAAAGAATCTTTTGTCACTTCCTTGATTTTTAAAGGTTTTTTAAAACCTTAAATAGAGGGCAAAAAATCCATGAACATGCATACCAAATGGTTGGGTATAAAATGATAAAATTAAAGAGAAATTTTGATATATTTTATAACTTTTTGACCCTAGTTCAAACCAGACCTGTATCTGCCTATCTAATAATTCACTGTAATTTTTGTTTAATGAAACTTATATTTGACATTAACTCTTGAAAAATCCTGCCTCAACAATGTAAAGAGTGATAAAACCTAGTGGACCTGAGGTATGTGTTTTCCTAAAAAAGTGTTTTAAGAGAAATTTCAAATGAAACAGTACTGGTTGCTCAGTCAATGAAAGACAAAGCTAATATTACCATTAGCCTATGATAAAGACAATACATGTAAGGAATAACAACATAGTGCATCATATATATATATATATATATATATATATATACACTACTGGCTATAATTATTAGGCCACCCCAGTGTTTTAAAGAAATGATATATTTCATTCTATTTTTAGTATTTATTACCAAATGAATAATTGTAAATGAAAATAGAATGGTTCTTTTGTTAATGCTGCACAATAACATGTGCATCAAATGAATTTATAAATATTTAATAATTACCTATATTGCAGTTTCATCAATGAAACAATGAATGCAGAATGAAGAATGAAGAAAATTTAGGGTGATTTGGATGAGTTCAGCTTTGTTTCCTTGCCTTGTAAAATTTTGCAAAGTAATGATAACAAAAGAACCATCATTTTCATTTAGAATTATCCACTTAAAAATAGTATTAAACACATTTCTTTTAAAAAACTGGGGTTACCTAATAATTATGGCCAGTAAGGTATATATTCATACACTTTATCATCCAAGATTCTCCTACTTATATTTAAAAATTGTTCATTGTTTTAATACACTTGATATTATTATTATGCACACATACATATAAACAAACTAGCATTCCTATAAATGCATACAATTACTAAAACATTCCCCATACATACATACATACATACATACATGCATTTAAAAATAATTGTCTACTGCTTTAATACATGTGACACATATCTAATTACTAAGAATCAACATCAAGCAACATTTCAGTATACTATCTCTTTGTATAAATTAAAAATTTTTCATTTTTAAACTGATCTCTGAAGAAGTTTTAATAAAAGTGAAACATGTTAGATTGAGACACATCTAATCCCTTGTTCTTTATTTATTCTATAAATGCAACTGCAACTTTTACTCTAACAGCTTCTTTTCTTGAACTTCTCATCTGTGGAATTCCCTTCCGTATATTTGCTTCCCTGACAGCTACAATCTCCAAGAATTTAAAAGCAATGTCAATTGCTATCTCTTATCTTCTTGATTTGCATCCTTTCCCTGATAAACCTTCTATCATTTTCTTCTCCCTTTCTACTCTACTCTCATGCAGCTCTCTTCACACTGGTGTTCTCTTAACCATTCTCTGACACCCCATGTAATTTGTTCCTTTTTCTCATCACTCACCTCTTATGTAATCCCCTGTGCACCAGTGGCAGTACTGCCTTGCTTGGGGTGAAATGATTATTATATATATTTATGGAGTGCGAGTGAGGGTTACTTAAATGTTCAGTAAAAGAAAAAGAAGCAAAAAAGTCTGCAGATATACTATGAAAAAATAGACATATTTAACAAAGAGAGAGCCAGAGAGAAAGATCTAGAACTGTGTAGATGTAAACCGACTTAGGGATTGGGGGTGTGGACAAATTTCCCACTTAAGTGTTTCAATTTGCACATTTACATTACCCACTCCAAATGAAAAAAAAAAAATATATATATAAAGAAAATTGACTTTATTTATTCTTTTTTTAAGCAATTTATTCCATGTCTCTTGTCTCTGTCCTACCTTTTCTGCATCTGCACTTGGGATAAAATTATTAATTTTAAGTCACAGAAAAAAAAAGTTCTGATTTTTCCTTTTAAAAAAATTAAAGAAAAACATTATCATACATTCCATTTTTCCATAAATTTATTCAGGGAAAAAAATTTATTTTCTTAAGAACTAGAATGTTTGAAATGCATGAGGTATGAAATACCTTACTGACTCATTGGCATATGTGCCGATATATTTCTTCTTTTTAATCTTTCTTCCTTTAATGCCCATTTTTTATTTACCAATTAGAAGTTATCACAAAACCAATAAACAAATAATCAAAAAATAAAAGAAGTCAAATTTGAAGAAAGGGCTGAAATGGTCAGATGTTTTGTGGCAAATGAAAAACTGGCAAATAAAATACATTTTTTAATTCTAAAATAAATGATTGTTTCTTTTTTTTCTATTTCCATTTTAAAAACTTGACAAAGTCTTAAGAAACTAAAAAATATTATTAGAAAAAATAATATGGAACTGCTATGTAATATTAATCTTCTATAGGAGATTGAAGACGATAGTGAATTTGGGACAATTTCTCAACAAATGAAGAGAAGCCTTGTAGTACGAATGAAGGATGCTGAGTATACACTTGAAGACTTTCAACAGTATCAAACACTAAAATGGGTTGCACATATAACATGAACAGAGAATAATGACATAATGAGATACTGATATTCCACACTACCACAAATATAAGGCAAGGAAGGAAATGCCCATCAAAAATGGAAAGAGCAATAACAGCTACTAAAGAAACCTATTATCCTGAAAAACATTTTTAAGAGATGTTACAAATTTTACTTATCATTGACTGTTAAATGAATGCTAATTATTTAATTATAATTTAATTATTTAATTATTATTTAATTATAAGGAAATAACTAATATAACAATTACAGATTAAGAGAACAGATACTACACTCTCCCAGACCAAAGCCCAGATAGTGAAGGAAAGCATAACTCAAGTAAGCCCAGGTTCTCAGTAAATAAATGACAAAAGTTTCCTTATATGTAAATAGTTAATATTACCATTAAAGATGAAGGGCACTGGTACTACACTCTCCCATTCTGAAGAGAAGTAAAGGAAAGCATGACTCAAATAGACTTGGTTGCTCAGTCAATGAATGCCAAATGTTTATTAAGAAATGATTAATATTACCCTTAGAAATGAAGAGCACAGGTACTACATTCTCCCAGCCCAAAGGGAAGTGAAGAAAAGCATAACAGAAATAGGCCTATCCGCTCAGCCAATGAATGCTAAATGTTTCCTTATAAGTCAGTCAGTTAAGTGCCATACGTGATACATGCTTGGGCAATCATGTCTCGAAAGAGACATGACTGACTGGGCAGAAGATTATCCTGCAGTAGGTTGTCATTGCTTTCTGTGGTAGACTGGTTGCCAGCCAAGGCTATAGAACCCAATCTGTCCTGTTATTTAACCCATAACTGGAAGGAAGAGATGGATTAATACCTTTCCCAAGGGTATTTGTGCGTAAGTAAATGCAATGAATTCAGCTGGAATTCAAACTCGGCTCTCCGATTTCTCATTCCGAGCCGATATCCAATGCACCACAATGCACATCCTCTTTCTTATAAAGGCAATGGCTAATATTGCCATCAGAAATGAAGTGCACAGTTACTACACTCTTCCAGCTGCTCAGTCAATAAATGATAATGGTTTTCCTTATAAAATAAATTGTTAATATTACCATTAGAGATGAAGAGCACTGGTACTACTCTATCCCATCCTGAAGTGAAGGAAAGGAAAGCCTAACTCAAATAGACTTGGCTGCTTAGTCAATGAATCCCAAATGTTTCCTCATAAAGAAATGGCTAATATTAACATCAGCTTGAGAGATGAGTAGAAAAGATACTCTACTCTTGTTCTCAGCCTGATTAGAGAGGGAGAGAAAGAGAGAAATAGAGAGAGAGAGAGAGAGAGAGAGAGAGAATTGTATATTTGTTTCATTTCCAGATGACAATACAAACAAGAGGAAGAAGTGGAATAGAATATTGTGAAGAAGTAAATGTAGAGGGTAAGTGAAAAAAAAAGTTTGAGGGAGGGAAACAAAAAAAAATGGAAGTAGTCAAAAAGAAAACATGGAAGGGATGGAGACAAAAGTAAAACATACTTGCTGTCATGAGTTTTACCACTTTGATCTTTTGATGTGTGTGAAGTTTTATTTAACAGTTTTTTCTTTAGAACTATAATGCACACCTAACAGAAATAAAGTAGGTAGATGCTGCAGTATTATATAAAATGTATATGTAAACTTCAGAATGTATTGGGGAGCTTATATTCCATCAAATATGGTAGGTGATGAAAGAAAATAGTGATAACTGTTCCTGCTGGAATATTCTAATGTGAAAGTAGGTGGGAATATTTTTCGTGAACCAGTTTGTAAAATAGGCAGATATATCAAAGTGTGCAGTGATAGAATGAAATTCAACAGCCAGCCATATTGAAAGAGGTAACTAGGTATTCATATTGAACAAACATACAGATAAGGTTATCCCAAGATGAATAGATAGCAAATATTATCTTTTTTTCATATTTAAGCAGAGGTATACTGCAAAGAGTAGAGAGGTAAATAGAAAAGTTACTTTGTAGATAAAGAAAGAAGAAAATACAGGTATGATTATTTTGTGCACAAACATATAAACACATACACACATACATACATACATACATACATACATATATATATATATATATATATATATATATATATATATATATATATGAAAAACAAAGTAGAGAGCCAATGGCAGATGAGAAAATATGGAGATGGATAGATAGGGCAGAATTCTGACAAATACAGTTGGTGTGATATGATTAAAAACTCACACTCCACCCACATCTATTGAACAGGTGAAGAGGCTCATACCTTGTTTCCTGTTTAGGATGCGGTTTCCGGTTTTCCCTTTTCAAGTCTTTTCACTCTTTTATTTATTTATTTTTTTTCCAATTGGAGTAGATAGACTAAACTATTGCCCGGTTCACACTCCACCCACATCTATTGAACAGGTGAAGAGGCTCATCCCTTGTTTCCTGTTTAGGATGCGGTTTCTGGCTTTCTCTTTTCCATTCTTTTTACCCTTACGTAGCCCCCTGCGCATCAGTGGCGTTATCGCCTTGCTTGGGGTGATATGATTAAAAAAAAAAAAAAAAAAAAAAAGTACATTCATTCTTTTTTTCCATTTAAAATGAGCAAACAACAGAAAGAGCTAGCTCTGTATGTTAGATACAAAGTGAAAATTTAAAAATGGGACAGTTATGTGAAATATATTTTAGCTTTGTTTTTAATTGTAAAAATATGAGACACCATTTTCGATTAGTTCAGTTAAAGAATAAATTTTTGGATAACTAGAACAAATGGAAATTTGTGAAAAAAAGGTAATGAAAATAATTCTTCAATTGTATGAAATTAAAAATGAAAGGTGTTAATAACGGAGAAAATGTAGAAAAAGTAGGAAGGATGAAAATATGTAGATATAATGATTGTGAAAGAGAAAATATTGAAATGGAAAAAAGAAAAAGTGGATGCTGTTAAAGAAAGATACTCCTGACAAAAAAAAAATGATATAATGGAAATAAATAAAAGAAAAAGATGATGTCGATGAAGAAAGATGCTCATGAAGATTATGATGAAAAAAAATATGGAATGAGATGAAAAAGATGATGCTGATTGTTATGGCAGCATCACTGACAGACTGAATAGACTCTTCCAACCATTACTTATACCTCCCCTCACAAGAGGTGAGAGGGAGTAGCCTGAGGAGAGCGCCCTCAGAGTCGCCCAAAATCAGCCAAGAGTCGGTCTATGAACAGTGCTACCTTAATGACTATTATGAGTCCCAGTTATAAGGCCGAGGGTCAAATCATAGTATTCCACACTAACTCGTATTATCGTTCTTACTAACCAAGTTCCAAGTATTGTATTCTTTCCGTATTTAATATATATTCATATTGTGGTGATACCAAGCAAAGCGAGGGACCGAATGTTTGCCCTTGGATGTCCAGAAAGCAAATGACTAAAACTGGTCTTTGCGCACCCCGCTCAACGCATATGTTCTGGCAGAAAACCAAATAAATATCAAATTCCTTTTCGTGAGCTTACGCGAATTTTATTTATCATCCAATGGGAAGCCCAGAATAAAATATGGGTGTGAATTCCCAAATGACCTGCTGGGACCCACAATGACGAAATAAAAAGCCTGCACAAAATGCATTGCCAGTTGAGAAAGCACGAGTGTAATTAGCACGTCTCTTGACCTTGTCAAGCAATCCACTATGCTCACCTCACCTTTCCCTCTCACCTTCTTCTTCGCTGTCCCCTGAGCTACTTACCTGATCTACGAAGCGGATACATCAAAGACATTCCTAACTGACAAATGCTCGCACATACATATGCACAAACTCTCTTCTCAACATTTACTGCTATAAACATTTTAATGTCCTTTGAACCCATCCAAAAGACATTACTTTTATTTGTAAAAAAAACCTTAATTGATATCTGTATATATATAAATGTTATTTTTATACTCAATTTGATTTTCTTGTTTTATAACCCCTTTTATAACTTATAGTGGGCTATCTACTAACAAGGCCAAATTCAGTTAGTCTAATTTCAACACACAACTACTCTTCACTAGAACGGATAACCCACTATAGTATTTTCCGATTTGGTTGTTCTTGCATTATTCTTACTGGACCTTTAACCAGGTCCATGACACTGATGAAGATTGATACTTCTAAAATATATTGAAAACATGGAAATAGAATAAAGAAAAAAGGATGCTGATTAAGAAGGATGTTGCCAAAAAAATGATAAATATATAGAAATCCATGAAAGTAAAAATTTATGTTGATGAAGAAAGATGATATCAAAATAAGATGATCAAAATATGAAAATAGAAAGAAGAGAGTAGTGCTGTTGATGAAGGAAGAAATTACTGAAACATAATGATGAAAAAAATATCAATAAAAGAAATAAAAAGGATATGTTAAAAAACTATAATAATCTCAATTATAATAGCGGCTATCCATTTAGATGCAAATTAGTGCTAATATAAAAAACTTCCTACTGTGAGCATGAATTAAAAAACACTTCTGGCAACTTTTAGACTGTTTAAAATTGTACTTACACATCATTCATATATAGTCAGTCAGTTAAGTGCCATACGTGAAACACGCTTGGGCGATCATGTCGTTTTCGAGACATGACTGACTGGGCAGAAGATTATCCCGCAGTAGGTTGTCATTGCTTTCTACGGTAGACTAGTTGCCGACCAAGGCTATAGAACCCAATCTGTCCTGCTATTTAACCCATAACTGGA
This sequence comes from Ascarosepion bandense, assembly GCA_037127315.1. Taxonomy (NCBI): domain Eukaryota; kingdom Metazoa; phylum Mollusca; class Cephalopoda; order Sepiida; family Sepiidae; genus Ascarosepion; species Ascarosepion bandense. The sequence goes on from JBBBDQ010002151.1 coordinate 53,546, forward strand.
GGGAAGAGATGGATTAATACCTTTCCCAAGGGTATTTGTGTGTAAGTGAATGCAATGGATTCAACTGGAATTCGAACTCAGCTCCCCGATTTCTTGTTCCGAGCCGATATCCACTGTACCACAACGCACATTAGTAGCATAACTAAAATCCTCTAAAATGGTTTACAGATTAACTGAAAGTGCTTGGAGTCAAAAAACATTTGTACAATTTCTACACCTATTAAGTCTGCAAAAGCAAACACTTGATCATATGCATGAAAAATGTTATATAAAACTTAACAAAAGTACCCTGTCAATCTTGTTTAACAAGACATCACTATATATAGTGTTGAGTTGTAATAATGCTGACTGCCAAGATTGTTGTTTTTTCAGTGGTTTACGGATAAAAAGATATTTTGAAAAGCAGGTTTTTTATTGTAAAGTGCTTGATATCGAGATAGAGATAAAAAATTAACAGGATTAATGTGGAGAAGTTTGTCACTTAACTGAGCAGAGTTATACCGATTTTGAAGTTTTGTGAAGGGACCATTATGATGTTCTCATTTATTAGTGCTTAACTTCATTTGATGTTGTGTCCCTTTTTTTTTCTTATTTAAAATGGAGCTTGGTATAATTTGATATTTTGGTATATGAGTGGTTCAACAGGTTGAATTTTGGTATGTGAATGGTTCTAGCAGAATGTTTTTTTTTTATTTTGGTGGTGTTAAAATTAACAAGCCATTTCTTGCTCCAGTTAACAGCAGACTGTATATCATTTTTTAGATCAGCTGCCAATTTGACTTATTAAACTGACTAGCAGTATAGCCTGGCATCGCTTGGGTGTAATGAAATCTTTAAAACTAATCCATGGTCCTGGAGCTCAGACTCTTTGGACATTGGAACAAAAGACTAAAAAGCAATAGTTGTTTCCAGTTAAAGTGAAACCGTAAACTGAAAGAAAAATGAATGGATGTAAGTCAAATTTTGATTTCCTGGTATCAATATCAAATAAGTTTTTTCATCGTAAACTGAATTTTGAAGGCTAAATAAATCCTCTGAGTAAATGGTATCATGGCTGAGACTAAGAACTACAATTATACCTACTTAGAGCCGAACCTGAAGCAAAAACTAAAATAAAAGGGCTGAAAAAAATACAGGCATACAGGCAGATAAACACACACACACACACAAACATCTTGCCTTTTATATTTATATATATATATATATATATATATATATATATATTATCGACTTTCTGCACTATTGTAAGAAATGCAACCTTGAAACTTCTGAATATCGTTTCTTATGTCTTTGTCTACGAGTGTATCAAATTTGATTAAAATCGGACCACTCCTTCTATAACCTGATTTTTTCGATTATCAATTTTCGATATTTATTGGGGGGTACCTTGACACAAAATCTAGCTAAGAACACTCACAGACGCTTATAGTACAACTGTGTAAATTTTCAAGAAAATCAGTTCAGCCATTTCGGAGTCTATAGGTAATGAACACACACACACACACACCCACACCCACACACACACACACAGGCACACACATACACACACATACACACACAGAGACAAAGTTCCATTCATAAATAAGTTTAGATAGATCAGTCTTACTATAGAGCAATGATGTGCAGAGATTTGATGATGTTTGGTGATTCCGGAAATCAACTTCTTGCTTGTATGCCTCTAAGACTCAAGTAGGGGGGTGGGGGCTATATGTCTAAGTACTAAGAAATGTGAGAAAGGAAGACATTTAAAATATGTAGGAACAGATGAAACATGTAATAAACACTTTATTCAAATTAAATATAAACTAAGTTTTTATTTTACTTTTGATTGGATATCCTCTTAATATGGATGTCCAGGGCCATTGCACATGCTGAACCCCCTGCATGCCAAGGCTATTAAGACAGGAGTAAATAGTCGCGGGATTAGAATAGTTACAAAATTGATTACTTATACCATCAGAAAGATCATTGATGAAAATTAAGAACAATGAAGGTTCAAAGTTAGAACCCTAGGGGACACTTGGATAAATACAACAAGATCTAGAGGAATTGGAATTTAAGACAACTTCCATTTCATGATTTAATAAAACTGAATCAGTTTAAAAATCTGTCTGGAAATATCATAAATATTTAAATTGAGAAGAAAACATGCTTATAAAGAAAAAGAGAAATATGATTGAAAGTTGCCAAGTAAAAGGAGAAATCTTCAAAGATGATAGAGAAAAAGAAAAGAAACAAAGATGGTGGAGTAAATAAGAGAAACAAAGATGGTGGAGAAAAAGAAGAGAAACAAAGATGGTGGAGTAAATAAAAGAAACAAAGATGGTGGAGAAAAAGAAGAGAAACAAAGATGGTGGAGAAAAAGAAGAGAAACAAAGATGGTGGAGTAAATAAAAGAAACAAAGATGGTGGAGAAAAAAGAAGAGAAATAAAGATGGTGGAGAAAAAGAAGAGAAACAAAGATGTAGAAGAAAATGAAGAGAAACAAAAATGATGAAACTGTTCATGTAAATATGGCCTGTAAAGTTTCCTGCAATAATTTCTCATTTAATATTTTGTAGTTCCAAAGATTTCCATCTTCATTTTTGTTACTTTGGAAATGTTTTGAAGAATTTATAACATCACTTGCACTTTGTTGTTTCTGGTGTTTTTTTCTTTTCTTTTTTTACATCATATGAAAAATTTACATGCAATTTCATATTTGCTTTGGTATGCATTGAAACAAAATTGAAAAAAAAATTTCTACAAAGAAGAAAAACATATAAAAAAGTGGGGAAGAACTAAAAACTATTTGATTATGATTTTAAAAAATATCCATTTTCACCTGATTTTATAATGCTAATGCATCTTTCTTTAAAGCTTTTAACAGCATTAATAATTTTTGTAAGGTTGTGAAAAGTAGTTATTAAAAACATCATCAAATAAAAATAATTATCATCATTATCATCATCAGTGTAAATATTCCCATCATCATCATTTTTATTATTACATTTGTTTATATCCTGTAGATTTCTTGCAGAGTATTAAACAGCAATAATAGAAAGAAATTTTAAGAGGTCAAACTATTGACCTGACAATCAAATTGAATGACATTTCAAGTCTTTTTCTGTTTCTGTGTTCCTTATCCCATCAGGATGTAAGCTATCATGGCTTTTCACAAGTCCCTATCCCTGGATGTGCATTGTGGTGCAGTGGATGTCGACTTGGAATGACAAAATCAGGGAGCTGAGTTTGAATTGCAGTTGATTTTGTTGCATTCACTTATGCACAAATACCTTTGGGAAAGATATTAATCCGTCTATTCCTTCCAGTTATGGGTTAAATAATAGGACAGACTGGGTTCTGTAGCCTTGGCTGGCAACCAGTCTACTGCAGAAAGCAATGGCAACCTACTGCGGGATAATCTTCTGCCCAGTCAGTCATGTCTCTTTTGAGACATGATCGCCCAAAGGAGAAATCTTCAAAGATAGTAGAGAAAAAGAAGAGAAACAAAGATGGTGGAGAAAAAGAAGACAAAGATGGTGGAGAAAATAAGAGAAAAAAAGATGGAGAAGAAAATGAAGAGAAACAAAAAAGATTGAGGAGAAGGAAAATGAAAAAATGAAAGAGAGATTGTTGAAAAAAGAAAAAAATCTCTACATAAATTGAACAACAAATATAGATGTATGGCACTTAACTAACTGACTATCCTTTGTAGCTCTTAACACCCTTTCTCTTGTTATTCCTCCCACACCCTGCTCTGCCATCCATTTGCTCAAGCTTATCAAGTATGTCATCTATTGCTTTCCTATGTCTTTCTTTCTCTCTATTCATCCTGTGAATAGCAGATTCTTTAAGACTGCCTTCCTTTTTATATATCCCAGAAATTTTAGTAGTCTGTTTTTAATGTTAAGTATAAGTTTCCTTTTCATTTTCACCCAATCCAAAACCTTGTCTTTGCTCACGTTTGACTTATGGTATCCTAAGCATCCTTCTGTAGAACCACATTTTTGTTGCTTCACGTCTTTTCTTCATCTTTGATGAGATTGTCTAGTATTCACTATCATATTGAAAGACAGGCATCTTATAACAATCCAGTACTCTCTTCTTTGTTTCCAACAAAATTTTCCTGTCTCTTAATATTCTGCTTAGCTTTTGGAATGCAGACATTGATCATACCTTTAGATCTAAGTGTCACACTTTCTGTTCTCTATTAGAATAATTTACAGGCATTTCAATTTCTGTACCTGCTTGATTTTAGTATCCCCAACCTGTAATTGGCATTTTGGGTTCCTCTTTTCACAACAGCATGTCTCCTGTTTGCTGCAATGGTTGCACTTTTCCCTCTCACATCTGTAAGCAATCTTTATAGATTATGTGACAGTCCAAATTTACATATGTTAAAAGAGATTCTATCTAAAATTGAGATCTATCTTTGTTTAAATATACAAATTTTAAAGCTGCTATTTTCTTTTTTTTTAAATATTTTACATATGAGACACATCTAAATCTGTTTTCATCCTGGAGGTAAGCTATTTTCTCTAACATGTCCATGGATCCAACTCATGACCACTAGATGATATTAACACATGTACAACCAACTACTATATTCACTATGTCACTGTCCCGAAGGACTTTAGTGGTGTATTTTTGGAGCCTTTTATATTCACTGTCAGATGGATTTTGAAAACTGGATTATTTTAGTGGGTTTTGTGCCACTTGTCATAATTTGAATTTATTTCTGAGATGAGTAATTTTCAATAATCTTGGGATTATTTCAAACCTTTGTTCTCATCTTGATTGATTGTAACACCTATATCAATCAAGATGAGAACAAAAGTTCAAAATAATTCCAAGATTATTGAAAATTTTTCACCTCAGAAATAATTACAAATTGGGAGTTTGAAGAATGTTTCATAAAAAGGGGAGTATGAAGAAAAGAAAGAGAATAAAGGGGAGGAGGATGGAGAATGAGATTGAGAATGATGAGAAAGAGTGAATAAAGAAAAGAAAAGGGAATTTGAAGAATGTTTCATAGAAAGGGGTGTATGAAGAATAGAAAGAGTATAAAGGGGAGGAGTATGGAGAATGAGATTGAGAATGATGAGAAAGAGTGAATAAAGAAAAGAAAAGGGAGTTTCATAGAAAGGGGAGTATGAAGAAAAGAAAGAGAATAAAGGGGAGGAGTATGGAGAATGAGATTGAGAATGATGAGAAAGAGTGAATAAAGAAAAGAAAAGGGAGTTTCATAGAAAGGGGAGTATGAAGAATAGAAAGAGAATAAAGGGGAAGAGTATGGAGAATGAGATTGAGAATGATGAGAAAGAGTGAATAAAGAAAAGAAAAGTGAGTTTGAAGATTGTTTCATAGAATGGGGAGTATGAAGAAAAGAAAGAGAATAAAGGGGAGGAATATGGAGAATGAGATTGAGAACGATGAGAAAGAGTGAATAAAGAAAAGAAAAGTGAGTTTCATAGAAAGGGGAGTATGAAGAATAAAAAGAGAATAAAGGGGAGGAGTATGGAGAATGAGATTGAGAATGATGAGAAAGAGTGAATAAAGAAAAGAAAAGTGAGTTTGAAGATTGTTTCATAGAATGGCGAGTATGAAGAAAAGAAAGAGAATAAAGGGGAGGAGTATGGAGAATGAGATTGAGAATGATGAGAAAGAGTGAATAAAGAAAAGAAAAGGGAGTTTCATAGAAAGGGTAGTATGAAGAATAAACAGAGAATAAAGGGGAGGAGTATGGAGAATGAGATTGAGAATGATGAGAAAGAGTGAATAAAGAAAAGAAAAAGGAGTTTGAAGATTGTTTCATAGAATGGGGAGTATGAAGAAAAGAAAGAGAATAAAGGGGAGGAATATGGAGAATGAGATTGAGAATGATGAGAAAGAGTGAATAAAGAAAAGAAAAGGGAATTTGAAGAATGTTTCATAGAAAGGGGAGTATGAAGAATAGAAAGAGAATAAAGGGGAGGAGCATGGAGAATGAGATTGAGAATGATGAGAAAGAGTGAATAAAGAAAAGAAAAAGGAATTTGAAGAATGTTTCATAGAAAGGGGAGTATGAAGAATAGAAAGAGAATAAAGGGGAGGAGTATGGAGAATGAGATTGAGAATGATGAGAAAGAGTGAATAAAGAAAAGAAAAGGGAGTTTCATAGAAAGGGGAGTATGAAGAATAGAAAGAGAATAAAGGGGAGGAGTATGGAGAATGAGATTGAGAATGATGAGAAAGAGTGAATAAAGAAAAGAAAAAGGAGTTTCATAGAAAGGGGAGTATGAAGAAAAGAAAGAGAATAAAGTGGAGGAGTATGGAGAATGAGATTGAGAATGATGAGAAAGAGTGAATAAAGAAAAGAAAAGGGAGTTTCATAGAAAGGGGAGTATGAAGAATAAACAGAGAATAAAGGGGAGGAGTATGGAGAATGAGATTGAGAATGATGAGAAAGAGTGAATAAAGAAAAGAAAAGTGAGTTTGAAGATTGTTTCATAGAATGGGGAGTATGAAGAAAAGAAAGAGAATAAAGGGGAGGAATATGGAGAATGAGATTGAGAATGATGAGAAAGAGTGAATAAAGAAAAGAAAAGGGAGTTTGAAGATTGTTTCATAGAAAGGGGAGTATGAAGAAAAGAAAGAGAATAAAGTAGATAGAGAGAAATAGCATGAAGAATGAGATTGAGAAGAAGGAAAATGAAAAATGAAAGAGAGAATGACAAAAAAGAAAAAAAAAACTCTACATAAATTGAACAACAAATATAGACATATAGGTAAATTGGAAGACAAAGAAAAGAATAAAAAGAAAGATGAGTGAGAAACTAAAAGAAGAGAAGAGAAAAAAATGAATCTGAAACAAAGTGAATTTGATAAAAATTAATTGTATTTCTTTCAACTAATTTTGTAAAATTAAGTCAGCAGGTTTTGTCACGATGTCAGTTTTGGTTAGAAAAACAAGTCAACATCTGTTTATAAATATACATATTTAGAAAATATATAGAAAATGTCTCTGTCAAGGCTAACGATTGAAGTAACTGCTACCAGGACATGTATGCAAATGACATGATAGTAGTTTATGGCCTATCATGTTGAATACACCGGTTCCCGCTCAGTCACCAAAGTTAAGCAATGTTGAGCCTGGTCAGTACTTAGTTGGGTGACTGCTTGGGAATACCAGGTGCTGTAAGCGTATAGTAACAGATGTGCATTGTGGTGCAGTGGATATTGGCTCAGAAAGAGAAATCGGTGAGCTGAGTTCGAATTTCAGTTGAATACCCTGTATTCATTTAAGCACTGGTACCCTTGGGAAAGTATTAATTCGTTCCTCCTCTCCTGTTATGGGTTAAATAACAAGGGTAGGACTTGGGGACCCTGCCCTTAAAAACAAATCCTAATGAATCTTGATACTCGAAAAGGAAAATGTATTACTAGACACAAAACTTATATAAAAAACAACAATAAATTGTTGAAAGAAAAAGTTATTACCAGCAATAAATAAATAAAGTTTAGTTGGCAATAAATGACCTGCCGAGGTTGATTTGCCGTAAAAAAAACAAACAAACAAACTTACTCATACCTTTTTCTATCAATAATATCAGTGATGAATAATTTTGACAAGCTACCTGGTGATGAGAAATAGAACATAGAAAGTAGAGTCATGCTTTTCTTTTGATCATTAGTTTAATGGGAAAATTTAAGGTCAAAATTCATGTAGCGGCCATAATTCATACTTATTGATCTATATTTGTATGTTCAGGTATATATACCTATTTAGACAAACAGTCTAGATTGAGAAGACCTACTAATCTGGTTATTATTAATTTTGTTATTTAAGAAAATAAAAATAAAAAGGATAGCATGTCAAATACATGTATCCACGAAAATAATGTTTACAGTATTAAGAAATAATATTGGATAAAAATCCATTAAAAAGTACATACTTTTTAATGGATATGAATAAATATATCCCATTATATTTAAAACTAAATTTTAATGTTAAATTTCCATGTCATGTTTTTCTAAGAAAGCAGATGCGTTGCAATAGACGCTGTGTTGATCTATGATGTTAACTTTAATTTCTCTGTATACTGTTTGTTCTCTTTCCATTTCTATTTCTTTTCTTTTTCTTTCTCTTCTTTCTTTTCTTTTTCTTTCTCTTCTTTCCATTTATCAATTGTCTATATTTTTCTTTCTATCTTTGGGTTTTTTTTGAATGAGCAAGAGACTGTTTTTTGTAGATTACTGTTACAAATGTCTATTCTCGATATGGACATGTGAGCATCTGTGTGTAATGGTTTTCTGGAATATTTTGAAGATTAACTGTTGTACCATTTGGGTCTAATGAGCTGCAAGGTCAGTGGTGAAATTCATATTAACCATGAAATTGTAGACTATCTAAAATTTTTTCTAAATTATATTACTCTGTTAAATTAGATAAATCAATTTAACATTGAGTTCTTTTGAGTTCATCTCTATTGGAATTTACCTGACTAATATACCAAGTATTCTACATTATATGAATAAATATATAGTTTTAAAGTGTGCTGTATTTATAAGATAAACTGCTCAATATCAGAGATAGAGCATATATAAATATAAAAGAGTGAACATTGAAGTTAACACTGTTTTATGCTAAGGGCAATCATTAGGCCTGATGATTGCACTTAGCATGAAACAGTCTGTCATCCCTAAGTGTTGACTTCAATGTTCACTCTTATATATATATATATATATATATATATATATATATATATATATATATGTAGAACCATGATTTCATGCTTGGAAATTTCACATATATATATGTATATGTAAATTTCACACATATATATGTAAATTTCATGCTACCTTGGTTTCTACCACGAGTAGAAACCAAGGTAGCAAAATAACTCATTTAAAAATGAAAAATATTCAAAAGTTCTACAAAATAATTGTATAGAACACTTTTTAATACAAATGTGTACTGTTCTAACTCTACTAGAACCAAAAACTAAGTATTAAACAATGAATAATTTGTCATCTAAATTATGCAAAAATGAAAATAAAACTGGCATCTCATTTTAACACTTTTATATTTACCAAAATTACTTAAAAAATAATTTTAAATACTAAAGAGTAAATTTATTTAATAATATTGCCATTGGCTTAAGCCATAACAATAAGAAAACTTTGAAATCGCTGGCATCTCTTCTGGTGGGTCTCCTTGTTTAAGTTGGTGAATGCTGTCATGATCCTTGCCTTCAGTTCATCTTTGGTGCTACAGGAGTTTTGTTGGGATCTTGTTCAGCTGTACCCTATGCATAATAATCAAGGGGATTGCAGTCTTGGGAGTTAGGTGGCCAGATGTAAGGGTCACAGAAATTTTCTGACAGCAATGGCTGGGTTCTCCTAAACTAAGTTGACTGTGCTAGACTTATCTCTTTTAGAATCTACCAGGAAGATAGATCAGACATGTAAGCAATAATGACAATGTGCTGTTGAAATGGTTACCACATTCCCCTTATTATACATCTTGTCAGTTTTTTTCTATGGAGCTATGGGAAAGGACAGGTCTGTATCCCTGATCTTCCTACAAGACTAAAGAACTTTAAGCAGAGAATCACTGAGTTTCTGGAGAATGTTATGCAAGACATGCTGCTGCATGTTTATCAGGAACTGCACTACCAACTTGACGTATATCATGTCACAGGTGGTGCCCATATTGAACATTTCTGAAGCTTTATGAAATCGATGATAAAATCTACATCATTTTCAATATCTTGTTTTAATTTTGATAAATAAATCTTTTATTATTAAAGATGAAGCCTATTTAATTTTGTTTGCCTGAGCCTGAGGCACGTGGTTATCCAGATGTTCATATTTTTAATTGTGCAAATTTATATATATATATATATATATATATATACTGAAAATGACAGACAAAGTATTATCATTAAGTTTTTTATATATTGTTCATGTGTTCATATAATTTTTTCTCTTTGAAACTCAAATTATATAAGAATTGTCCAAAGCTTTTGTGCTTTCAAGTGCTTTTAGCTATACTTTCAGCCATTATCAAGAATTAATGTTGTTTTACTTGTAAAAAACATGTGGAAAGTTCATGTATATAGAATCTTGTGTATGTTAAGTTCCAAACAAAAACTTTGGATAACTCTTATATAATTTGAGTTCTGAAAAAAAGAAAATTATATGAATGCATGAAAATTACATAAAAAATTTGAATGATAATATGTTGGCTGTCATTTTCAATGAAACCTGTATAAAAGAGAGATTGTTGCCCAAATACACAATATATATATATATATATATATATAGCTATGCAGATATTCATATTTTAAATTATGTAAATTTGTGAATATATATATATATATATATATATATATATATATATATATATATATACTGATCTTAGTTCATATTTAGTTCAGGTATACCTGTATATATATGATTTGTGCATTAATAGCAGGATGTGGGAAATCCTCTCATCATTTTGGAAAATTGAACTATTTCTCTAAATAAAATCAACAGAAAGCATACTACCTGAAAAAGAAACAAAACTCTTTCATGTCTATCTACAAAGACAGAAAACTGCCTCCATAGATATGTCAACCCAAAGCTTTGTTTGAATATGTAGTTTTAAGTGAAGTGTAAGTATGTGTGGTGAGACACATAATGATATTGGGGACAGGAAGAAAGCATACCAGTGACAAGATGGATAGGGAAATAAACAGGATTTGCATTTGAAGAAAGAAGAAAAGAGCTCATGTTTGATGTAGTACATAAAAATTTCTTCTCAAATATAAACACATTGAGATGTGCAAAAATCTTCCTAGGGAAAAAAAAGTCTTTGAGAAGAAACTTCAAACAGTCACAAAGACCAAATTTTCAGAGATACATATGCTGAAATGGTAAAGAGTTAAATATTCCTTAAGTGGCATAATGGTGACATTAACCATTTTCAAACAGGAATTCATTCGCTAAATAGTATTACTCGTTTGTTAAAATTTAAATCTTATTAAAACAGACTTAGTGAAGAGTATTTGCACAGCCTTGTGGCTCATAAATTGTTTTCCAACCTCTAGTGGAAATGTTGATGATAAATTCTTCTTCTATGTGCCTTGTCCTTTCAGGACGTAAGTGATCATGGCCTTCCATGTCTCCCTATTCCTGGTGGCTCTTAGCACACTTTCTTCTGTAACATCTCGCAGTCCCCATTCTGTCATCCACCTGCTCAGGCCCTTCAAATATGTTATCTGCTGCTTTCCTCTGTCTCTTTTTTCCTCTATCTGGCCTGTTAGTATCAGGTTCTCCAAGCCCTCCTTCCTCATTGCATGTCTCAGGAACTTTAGCTGTCTCTTCCTGATGCTCAGTATTAATTTCCTTTTCATTTCCATTCTATTCTAACAACTCATCATTTCTTACATGCTTGGTCCATGATATCTGCCATATCCTTCTGTAGAACCACGTTTCAGTTAAATGATTGGTGTAAAAAACACAACTCAGACTTTCTTCACATAAGTTGAGACTGTGCTGAAGACATGGTTATAGAGCCCATTCTACCCCAGTAGGTTTAAAGTGTGCTTGAACACCAAACGAAATATCTCTATGTCCTTGCAGTGATAGATAAAATAAATTTAAATCTTGAAACACATAAAATAATATTGCTTTGAAAATGGCAAATAAATATACAGTCCCAATATTAGACAACTCACCAGAAAGAATGATAAATTATGTATATATATATATATATATATATATATAATTATTAATCAGTTACTGATCAGAGTCAAATTATACCAGTAAATAGTTATCTTAAAAAGTACTCAATACATATTTAAAGAAAAAAGAAAAATTTAGCATAGAGAGATTTTAAATATTAAAATATTAACATATATATATATATATATATATATATATATATATATATATATATATATAATAATTACATTACGACAGGGGGCGAAAGAGAATGAGAATACTTTAATGAGAAGGAAAAGGACAAACCTGTGTCCAAATATTAGGCAACTCACCAAAAGAATGATAAATTATGCTCACACACACACACACACACACACACACACACACACACACACACACATGTATATAAAGTCTACCCCTGTCATCAAAAATGATAGTAAAATATTTAAGAGGATAATATATATATATAGACAAATAAATATATAACAGTCTTTATTATAATAGAGAGTATGTGTATATATTTTTCACTACTTCATAGAATAATTATTGCAAAAAAATAAAATAATAAGGCACTGTCAAAGAGCAAAGATGTGGCAAAAGTTTCAATAACTGGTAGTAAAGTTTAATAATTAGTAGTAAAGAGAATGAACTGAGCCGATACTGTCTTGCTATTGTCTCTCTAATGATCTAAGCTGAGGAGTAAAGCACTACTAAAACATAGAAATGAATTGACAGTATTACGTAAACACTGTAAATATTTCACTTTAAAATTTAATTAATTACAATGTTCATTTATAATTTATGATCTAATATTACATAACAATTATCTTATTAAAATTATTGACCCACAAAATATTTATTTGTTCTTCATAACTCCAGTATAAAGTACTTAATTCAAATTTTAACTAAACAATTTAGCACTTTTAACAAATGCAGTAATATGAAACTCAAATTTCTCAAAAAACCTAAAACCTCACCTGCTGTCAAGAAATAGCTACTTAAATTGAATAATATATATTCTTTTCTAAATAACCATGGATTCATTTTATATTTTCCAAAATAAATAATTTTTACCATTTGTTTTAAAAAGACCACCCAAAGAAGAACAATAATGTTCTGAAATATAAAATTTTTTGTGTAGTGATATAATGCTTTTATAACCATTGTAATAACAAAATTACAATATTAAGCTCTCTTCTGCATTAAGCACTTATAATAAAAGTAAATGCAATGAACAGTAGGTTTTTAATCTGTTGTTTCACTTGCTTATAAAATATATATATTATTACGGTTATATCACGTTGAATACACCGGTTCCCGCTTGATCACCAAAGTTAAGCAACATTGAACCTGGTCAGTACTTAGATGGGTAACTGCTTGGGAATACCAGGTGCTGTAAGTGTTTATTTGCGGATGTGCATTATGGTGTGGTGGATGTTGACTTGGAAAGGAAAATCGGTGAGCCGAGTTCCAATTTCAGTCGAATGCTCTGCATTCACTTACACACTGGTACCCTTGGGAAAGGTATTAATCCGTCCCTTTCCCCCAGTTATGGGTTAAATAACCGAGGTTTGCTGTTCATGCAATCTGTGGCAAACTTCTGCACCGATTTTTTGTTATTAGCAGTTCCAAAAAGTGTGGATGGTGCTACACAATGCCTTCACCACTCTAAACAATTCTTTGTGTGGCAGTCTAACTCATACATTGAAAACAATGGGAGAGTCCATAATATAATATATATATATATATACACAATAGTCTTTATTATAATGGAGAACATATATATATATATACAATTATTAAACTGTTATTGGTCAGAGTCAAATTAGTCCCATTAACAATTGTATTAAAATGTGCAATATACATATTACATATTTAAAGAAAAAAGTTAACATGTAGAGCTTTTAAATATTAAAACTTGAATATATATATATATATATATATATATATATATATATTCAGGTTTTAATATTTAAAAGTTCTATACGTTAATTTTTTCTATGTATATATATATATATATATTCAAGTTTTAATATTTAAAAGCACTATACGTTTATTTTTTCTTTATATATATATATATATATATATATATATAATCATTTCACAAGGAACTAAGGGATTACAGGGAGTGAAAGAGAATGAGAAAACTTTAGTTAAATGGAAAAGGACAATCAAAGAACAGGATTAAGGAAAGCAAAAAATAGAAATTAATATTTCCTGTAAGTCTTTGAAGATTGTAGGTGACAGGAAAGCAAAAGGCTGAAAGTGAGTTCCATAGATGAGAAGTGTTAGAAAAGAAACTTTTAGAATAGAAGAACAGAACTTATTGTTGCATCTAGCTCTTTTAACATTAATATGATGAGACCTAGTTGCCAATTCCGTTAGAATGTGACTGATGTTGAGATGCCAGGTCAGGATCGATTACATTATAGATCCTTCCTTGAATTTTGTCAATAATCTTGAGATAAGTAATAGAAGTACCAGACTAGATTTGTTAGAAATATTTAATGCACTGATGAATGGTATATTTATGAATGTACAAGAAAGGTCCTGATGAAAAGAATTGTATGCATAAAATTACAATAACATTTAATCATTTAAAAAATAGATAAGGAAGTAACCGAAAGTGCATGGAACAAGAATCATTACAGACAATTTATTTCTACATGCTCTTAGCCTCCATCAAAGAAAAAATATAAAGACATTAGAAAGACTGAATTAAAAACTTGCCCATTGTATTCATGAAACATTAATAAGAGAAGGATTGCTACCCAAGGATACAATATTCATATATATAATAGATAGCTATTTCAGTGATATAAAAATTTGGTTTAAGATCAAGGTTTCTTAAAGATTAAGAAAGAAAAAATATTTGAGTATGCACTACCTAAAAAAACAGTGTTCAAAAGTAAAAAAAAATAGCAACAAAAACAGGTGAGGATAGAAGATTAGATTAATTCATGATATAATGACAATATTTCATCTCAGAATGTTAGACTGTTGAAAATGTTCTATATATGATGGATAAAATTATACTATAAATTCTAAATTATACTAACAATCAACCACTTGAATAAGGTTGATAAGGAAGTAACCAAAAGTGCATGGAACAAGAATCATTACAGACAATTTATTTCTACATGCTCTTAGCCTCCATCAAAGAAAAAATATAAAGACATTAGAAAGACTGAATTAAAAACTTGCCCATTGTATTCATAAAACATTAATAAGAGAAGGATTGCTACCCAAGGATACAATATTCATATATATAATAGATAGCTATTTCAGTGATATAAAAATTTGGTTTAAGATCAAGGTTTCTTAAAGATTAAGAAAGAAAAAATATTTGAGTATGCACTACCTAAAAAACAGTGTTCAAAAGTAAAAAAAAATAGCAACAAAAACAGGTGAGGATAGAAGATTAGATTAATTCATGATATAATGACAATATTTCATCTCAGAATGTTAGACTGTTGAAAATGTTCTATATATGATGGATAAAATTATACTATAAATTCTAAATTATACTAACAATCAACCACTTGAATAAGGTTGATAAGGAAATAACCAAAAATACATGAAATAATGATCATTATGGACAATTTGTTTCTACATGCTCTAAGCCTACATCAAAGAAAAAATATAAAGACATAAGAAAAACTGAATTAAAAACTTGTTCATTGTATTCATGAAACATTTATAAGAGAAGGATGGCTACCCAAGTATACAATATTCATATATATAATAGATAGCTATTTCAGTGATAAAAAATTTGGTTCACAATAAAGGTTTATTGAAGATTACAATGCAATATCTACTTAAAAAAATGTTAGAGGATGCGCTAGGCAAAATGCAGTATTCAAAAGTAAAAAGATAACAACAACAAAAAAACCCATAGTGAGGCTAGAAGAGATTAATTCATAATATAATGACAATATTTCATCTCAGAATGTCAGACTGTAATAAATGTTCTATATATGATGGATAATGCAACACAAAGAACAAAGTTTGGTCCATAATAACTGGTAAAAGATTTTTGTTGAGCAGAAAAGTTACAAAACAAAATATCTATGAATGGAGAATGTCAAAAAATATAAGACATCTAAACTTATTTAAAAATAGAATTTGTCTGTGTGTGTGCGTGTGTGTGTGTGTGTGTGTGTCCGTTACCTATAGACTCCGAAACGGCTGAACCGATTTTCTTGAAAATTTACACATTTATACTATAAGTGTCTGTGAGTGTTCTTAGCTAGGTTTTGTGTCAAGGTACCCCCAATAAATATTGAAAATCGATTATCGAAAAAATCAGGTTATAGAAGGAGTGGTCTGATTTTAATGAAATTTGATACACTCATAGACAAAGACATAAGAAACGATATTCAGAAGTTTCAGGGTTGCAGTTCTTACAATAGTACAGAAAATTGATAATATATATATATATATATATATATATATATATATGTATTTAAATCTATATCAGGAAATCAAAATTTGACTTACATCCATTCATTTTTCTTTCAGTCTACAGTTTCGCTTTAACTGGAAACATTTTAGTCTTTCATGCCAACATCCAAAGAGTCTGAGCTCCAGATCCATGGATTAGTTTTAAAGCTTTCATTACACCCAAGCAACACTGGGCTATACTGCTAGCTTGTCTGTACTTCTGAGATGATGAAGCACACCAGCATGAAGTGGCTTCCCTGTGCCTCTTCTATAAATACTTTCACAGCTTCTGCTCTGATGAACTTAGATCATTGGTGCCCCCTTGGCATGAATTTGCATGAGATACTAGATTAGAAACTAGGTCCCACCGTTTTACAGTGAAACCAATAAAATGTAACCGCAATTTCTACTCCCACAGCTTCTTTTCTTGCACTTGCCGACTGTGGAATTCCCTTCCACATGATTGCTTCCCCGACAGCTACAATCTCCAGGAGTTTAAATGTAAGGTCAATAGACACCTCCTAACACACTAACCATCTTTCAAACACTCTTCTCATCTACCCAACCTCCAGCCTCGGTATCCTTACCCGTCTATCACCCTCCTTCTGACATTTCCTATATCTAACCACTCTTTCTCTTCACCCTCCGCTATGTAACCCCCTGCACAATAGTGACAGTGGAATGCCTTGCTTGGGGTAAAATGATTAAAAAAAAATTATTTACATTGTTCGGACTGTCATTCCCATCTTTATTGCCATATTCACAACATTTCAGCCACTATACACTCTGCCTTCTTCAAATGCTTGAAATTTTAAAACAAACCCTTTATTTCTATCACTGGGGTATATCTTTCTTGTTCCATGTGCCATGCTACTTTTGGATGTCATTTAGTTATTTCCCTTTAACTCAGCTCTATAAGATAGTTGTTCATTACTGCTGTAGCCTGGTATTGAACTCACAACTCTTTGAGTCAAGTTACTAGATCTGAGCAATGTTTTTATTCACTGGCCCATGTGTTCTTGATATACCACAGAGATTGAAAGAAGGAGCTCGGTTAAAAATTCCAAGCACCTGAAGAAGACCAAAGTGTACAACAGCCAAAACATCATGGATATGGCAATAAACATGAGAACAACCAAACATTGTAAATAATGTAAATAAAAGACATGTTAGAACCTTCTCTCTTTGTATCAGGAACAACTGAAGTCAGACTCAAAATATTATGGAGAAAAATGCCAAGAAACTAATTTATTTGTATTTACACTATTTACATTATTCAAACTAATGTCCTCATCTTTGCTGCCATTTGTACGACATTTCAGCCATACTTTGGCCTTTTCAGATGCTAGGAATTTCAAACTGAACACTTTATTATGATCACCAGGGTATATCATTCTCACTCCTTGCGCAAAGCCTCTCTGGTAGTCATGAGTTATTGCCCTCTAACTCGACTCTGAGTTACTTGTTCACCACTGTTGTAGCCTGGTATTGAACTCTTTGGTTCAAGCCACTGGAACTAACCAACGCCTGTATCCACTGGGCTATGTGTCCTTAAGGGCAAGAACAACTGAATGGTTACTGAACATTTGATTTATAAGTCTCTGAAATTACTACCTCATTTTAGAAATATAGACATTATTTGTATCTATATCTAACTCCTTGGATCATTGTTCTAACATTCTTTTTTCTTCTATTTCTTTCTTTCACAAATTTTCTCCATTTCTTTCTTTCTTTCTTTCTTCTCTGTTTATTTCCTTCAAGGAGTGGTGGGGACAAAAAATGGTTTCTAATATTGAGAATCAAAAAATAGCAAAGAAAGAAAAAAATTGATGAAATAAAAAAAAGAAAAGAAGCAGATGAAAAATAAGTTTCATTAACTTTCTTTCCTTTCCTTTTTTTGCTATTTTTTTTTTCAAATGAATTAGGAAGCAGAAACATGGTTACTAATATTAAGAATAAAAAATTAACAAAGAAAGAAAAAGTAAAGGGATTAAATTAAAAAGAAAGAAGTTAGACAAAAATAATTTTCATCCACTTTCTTTCTTTCTTTTGTTCTTTCTTTCTTTTGTTCTTTCTTTCTTTCAAAGAGTAGATGGAACAGAAACATGGTTTCCAATTTTAAAAATCAAGAAAAAAATAACAAAAGAAGAAAAAAATGAAATAGATGAAAAGAAAAAGAAAGAAAGCAAACAAAAAAGAATTTACATCAACTTTCTTTCTTTTTTACTCTGTTTCTATTTTGCTTTCTTTCAAAGAATAGAAGGAGCAGAAACATATTTCCAATATTAAGAATTCAAAAAATAAGAAAGAAACGAGGAAGAAAAAATAAATAGATGAAAAGCAAAAAAAAAAAAAAAATGTGAAAGAATTTTCATCCACTTTCTTCTTTCCTTTATTTCTGTCTTTTTCCTTTCAAAGAGTGGAGGAAGCAGAAACATGGTTTCCAATATTGAGAATCTAAAGAAAGAAAGGAAGAAAAAAATAAATAAATAGATGAAATGCAAAAAAAAAAAAGAAAAGATGAAAAAGAATTTTCATCCATTTTCTTTCTTTATTTTTACATTATTGTTTTGATTCTTAATATTGGAAACCAGATTTTTGTTCCCTCTGTTCTTTCTTCTATCATTGACAGAAAGAAATATGTATTTCAGAGGAATAGAAAATCTAGGGCATTTTCATGAGAAGTGAATACAAGCAAAACAGCTTGGAGCTATGTTCGTTTTTTCTTTGTTTTTGATTTTTTTAAGAGTTCCATACATATTCGTGGGGCTTTTTTCACATACATATTTCCAATTTATTACACATGAGAATAGATATGTAAGCTGAGGTAGAAATGAAGACATTGACATAAAAGAAAATGCCAATTTTTCTTCACAGATACCTACATAAAGAATGTCTGAGAGCAAATATCACTGGGTTGTAAGGTTTAGACTTGCCAAGAGTTCACCTGTCATCAGTTCCAAAATTTCATAGAATTTAATAAAAATATTAGTGCTAAAAGATGATCGTATTTAATTAAGGAATTTCATATGAATTCGATTGCTTATTTTTCTATTAATTTATTATGCAGACACACACAGATATTTAATCATTTTGTACCAAACAAGGTGGTAAAGCCACTAATATTCAAGAGGTTACTGAGAGTGAAGGAAGATAAGCTTTTCAGGTGAAAAGGCAAAGAATAATAGTCACTGCCAATTATCTAAGGCAATACATGCTGGCCAGAAGATGGCAAAGGCCACATTATGGTGTAGCCTCAGGGTTGTTCACCAAGAGGGGCACATGTTCCTGCATTGTGTCCTTTGGCCTTCATCGGGTTCTTGTTAATCCCTGTAGCTTAAAGAGAATTTCAAGCTCATTATTTTACTCCATGTGGTTCATATAAGCTTTTCACTTAACTGAGCAGGTTCATACTGACTTCAAAGTTTCATGAGGACACTATTATGGTGTCAACACAAGTCAAGGTTAACTTTTTTTTAATCTGTTATATCTCTACCCAATCTTGAGCATTTTATGATAAAAAAAAACTGGTGGCCAAATTACGTTTTATCAGTAAAACTACTGAAAGAAAACAACAACCTTGGCGCTAAATATTATCACAGCCCAGCATTATATATATATATATATATATATATATATATATCTTTTGTTATGTACTGCAAACAAGGTAGATTTAATTAATTATTATTATGTTTTTTCAGCATCCTAACATTTTTCCATTTTGTTGGTAATAAGGAGTATCAAAATTGTTCATAATTTTTATCATTCCAAGTGCTTTCAGTCACTTCTATAGCCATTTTCAAGAGTGAATATGTTATTTATTCTCATGTTTTAACTGTTATGTATTAATTTATTTTGTATTGTTATTTAACAGTCAAAGCATGAGGAAAAATAATGAAAAATTATGAACAAATTTATATTTCTTATCACCAACAAAATAAAAAATGTTAGGATGATAAAAAAATTTAAAACAAATTAATTAAATCTTTCTTGTCGAGCGTACTTAATGAAAGTTGTTTAAAAGAAGGGTTACTGCCTAAATACACATTAATATATATATATATATATATATATATATATATATATATATATATATATATAGCCCAGCGTTGCTCAGGTGTAATGGAAGCTTTAAAACTAATCCATGGTTCTGGAGCTCAGACTCTTTGGACAGTGGCATGAAGGACTAAAAGGCAAAAGTTGTTTCCAGTTAAAGTGAAACCGTAGACTGCAAGAAAAATGAATGGATGTAAGTCAAATTTTGATTTCCGGGTATAGATTTATATATATATATATATATTATCGATTTTCTGCATTATTGTAAGAACTGCAACCTTGAAACTTCTGAATATTGTTTCTTATGTCTTTATCTGTAAGTGTATCAAATTTGATTAAAATTGGACCACTCCTTCTATAACCTGAATTTTTTGATTATTGATTTTTGATATTTATTGGGGGTACCTTGACACAAAACCTAGCTAAGAACACTTGCAGATGCTTATAGTACAACTGTGTAAATTTTCAAGAAAATCGGTTCAGCCGTTTCGGAGTCTATAGGTAATGGACACACACACACACACACACACACACACACACACACAGACAAAGTTCCAATTATAAATAAGTTTAGATATGCACACATTGAATTTATTTATTTGAATATTTTATATATTGTATGTATGAGATATATTTTGAATTTATCATTTAGATAATGTATATGTATATACATATGTGCATATGTGTGCATTTGTATATACATATATACATATATATATATGTGTGTATAATACATTATGATATATACTTTGTGCATAGCATATAGTTGGTATATTACAAATAAAATGAGATTATATATATTTGCATATGTGAGTGTGTATATATATATATATTGTCTAAATATATATTGTTAAATATAACAGACAATGAATGTCTATTATGTTTAATCATGAGGCATTCTAAACATCATATATTGGCTTTAAGTGAAAATAAAGACAAAAATTGTCCGACAATAAAAAGAGATATCCAAATGTTGGATAAACTCGGCTCTCCGATTTTTTCTTCTGAGCCAATATCCACTGCACCGCAACATACATGTGTTTAATACCTGTCATAAAAAATCACTTTATTGAATTTTTTAGTTCCATATCTTTCTGTACATTTGTGCATTAACAGCAGAATTACAGTGCATGTATTAGAAATTAATTGCTACAGAACCAGCTGAGGATTGTTTTATATAGACCACCTCACAAATCTTGTGGTGCAGTTCTTCATCAGACAAGAAGCAGGCTCAATGCGAGACTTCATAAAGGTCATCATGAAGAGAAAGTTAAAATGATGTAAATATGTAATTGGAGCAACAATCATTTATCTGCCATCCCAAAAGGGACCATCTTAGGCAAATGTAAAAGAGGCAGACATATTGGCGACAAAAGGAAACAGATAATAATCTACCTAGTAGACTTGTGTAAATGGATGGCAGAATGGAGACTTGAGAGTAATGGTGAAAAGGACAAACCTTACTAAGAGCTTACAAAATGTAGGAAATTGTGGAGAGCCATAATCTCTGGCTGAAGAAAAACAGCACATAATAGGAAAATGTTTATGTTGATTTTTATTAGATCACTCTCAGTTGATATGTTTTTTTGAAGAAAGAAGAGCCTTGATTTCTCACATTCTCACATATAAAAAAAGACCTTTTATACCCTTTTACTGTTGCCATTTATCAGAAGACTCTGGATTGATATATTCTTTGAAGGATAGGAAGCTGTGGAGAACCTCGATCAGCCATGTCTATAAGAGACATGGCACATATAAGAAAACTTATTTATTTTTTCTATCATATCCACATATATAGCATAAAATGATAATAATGTTATCTATTGATATACATAAAATTATATATATACAAAAATAAGAGAACCCTTACATTTAATATTTGGTAACTCTTCCTTTTGAGGTCACAACATTGACTAGTATTTTTCTATAATTTTTAAGATGTTTCTAGTACTAGTGAGTTTCAATTTTTGACTAGTCATCTTTGAAAAACTAACACAATTGATTGATATTACCTAAGTTTCTTGTGTGTACTGCCTTCTTTAAAATGAACCACAGATTTTAACGAAAAGGAAATTAATACTGAGCATCAGGAAAAGGCAGCTAAAGTTCCTGGGACATGCAATGAGGAAGGAAGGCTTGGAGAACCTGATGCTAACAGGTCAGATAAAGGGAAAGAGAGACAGCAGTGGATAACATATTTGAAAGGCCTGAGCAGGTGGATGACAGAATGGAGGTTGTGTGGTATAACAGGAGAAAGCGTGCTAAGAGCCATCAGGGATAGAGAGATGTGAAATGCCATAATCACCTACACCCTGAAGGCACATAGAAAACGAGAAGAATCCAAGACTTGAAACTTCTTTTTTTGAATCCATTCTTTTTTGCAAATTTATTCTGATGCTTTCGATCATTGTCCTGTTATAAGATCCAGCACTGACCTAAACCCAACTTTTAGACCGTGAGCAAGAAACTTTTGTTCAAAATTGCTTGGTATCTTTCAGAGTCCATTGTGTTATCAATGCAGAGTATTTTGCCTGTTCCAGCTGCAGCAAAGCACCTCTCAAATCATAATGCCACCATCTTTAACTCATGGCGCCAAATTCTTGATTAGATTGTTATGAATTTAAACCATATTCATTTAAAAAATATTTCTTGAATATTACTTGCTTACTTTTTAGCAGATTTTGAGTTATGGCACTTTATGTTCTCCACAAGTTATCACTGACCTTTCAATCACCTGATAAACATTCATGAATATTCCCAAATTTAAAAGCCTTGATAAACCAATGACACTTTATATAAAAATGTACAACAAAATAATCCTACATTGCTCTGATAAAGCCCCTCAAAAGACAAAATGCAATGGTTAAGAATAGTTCTCATCTTTTCTTTTTATTCATTTTGTTCCTTTAGAAATATATTATATCTGAAAATAATTTACACACACACACACACACACACACACACACACACACACACACACAGAGGGTCTGTTAGGTAAATTGTCACCATTTTATATTTTAAATTTCACATATACATATTGTTTGATTTTGATTTTATTGACTGCACAGTATAGTAGGGTCAGTTGGGCACCATCTGTCAGAAAAAGATCACCATGATGCAATTCACTCTGCCATAAATTTGGAAATGGCATGCTGTACTGCTTGACATTTGTGCTGGAAGCTCCAATACAAGCATTTCAGAGTGTTTGGGTGTTAATCAAAGGACAGTCCAGAAGATTTGGAAAGAGTTGGATGTGTCTGATGGTGATTACAAATGTAGAGCAGCTTGAAAAACTCACTCTGATTGTTCTGATAAGAAAAAAGTCCTTAATATGTTGGTGAGGGTCTCAGAGTCAACACAGAGTCCTACATCAAGTGTGTTGAGAAGGTAGCTCTGTCCTGGATCAATAGGGTGACTGCTGGAAGACTCTATGTCTGGCAACAGGACTCTGCACCATGTCACACAAGCAGTAGAACCCAGCATAGCTTTTAGACAATTTCTATGACAACGTCACCCCTTGCACCTGGCCAACTGACTCCCCAGATTACAATTCCCTAGATTATTATATATGAGACTCAGTTGATTGAAAATCCAGCAAAACTTGTTGTAATATCAAAGGTGAACTAAAGGCAAAGAATATGTCAACATTCATGAACTTAATCAAGGAGGCCATCCAGGAGATATGCAAGAGATTCCGATGTTGCCTGGAGGCCATGATTGAATAAATTGAATAAAATATTGAATAAATTTATTCTTCAGTATTTCAAGACATTTTTATGTCATTTTGACAAATATATCTATTAAAATGAGATGTCAGTGTTATTTTCATTTTTTACATGTTTTAAACAACAATTTATCCATTGCAACCTTTGTCTCTCACTCTCTCATTCTCTCTCTCTCTATATATATATAAATATATATATTGTAATTTTATTATTACAATAGTTTATAAAAGTAGTAGTGGTAGAATATGCTATTTAGTTGTGTCAATATTGTTCAATCAAAAATGAGAATTAGGTAATTATGGAGTTGAAGATCTAGGTTGCAAAAGGAAGTAAGATGGCCTGGTGTCACATGTCACTTTAATTTTGTTTGGATAAGATACAAAGTGGGACCATAGATTATTTAAATGAGTAGACAATAATTTTTAACAGAGGTTGGATTTTAGTTGTTTTTTCTTAAATGAGATTTTGTACTACCTCATGAGTAAAGGGACTGGAATGTCTAGATTAGAATTAGGATTAAATAATTATGGTATACTTATGTATATTGTGGTTAAGAAAACTAATTAAGTATTGTTTGGATCATTTATTTCAGTAAAATAATTTAATTTTTTTTTTATAATCCTTTAAAATTCATTTTAAAGACTGACATGATATTGGTATATATAAAACTGTCCTTTGTCTTGTAATACACTGTCAACTCAATACAAAAGTTAAATGGGTATGGAGTCAGCTTCACTTTCCCAGATGTGACAAAAGCCTGAGCATCTCATGAGACAGCTGACAAAACCTGATATTATCCACAACAGTGAAAGAGTATTCCTAACATTAAAACAACATTCTACCATGGGCAATATTGTAGTATAATCAATATGATGCAATATGCAGAAGTAAACAATTCTAAATTGATTGATCACCTTTCACCTGACAATCAATACTAATCAATATGTTTTTTTCTTATGTACCATTATCTTTCAGTAAGTAGTATCAACTCTACTGCCCTTATCTTCTAGCAAGTTCAAAGTACTTAGTTTTACAATTGTTTGTTTTATAATAATAAGGTTATTACCTTTTTATAGGCTGAACATGGCTGTGAGAAAAAGAGGCACTGGTCCAAACACAGATGGAAACACATCCATTTGATTAGAAAGGAATGAAAACTGAGAATATACATACATATCTGTATAATGATAAAATGGGGTTTGAACAGAGAGGTTTTGTAATGACCAATCAGAGGTTTTGTAATGACCAATCAGAGGTTTTGTAATGACCAATCAGAGGTTTTGTAATGACCAATCAGAGGTTTTGTAATGACCAATCAGAGGTTTTGTAATGACCAATCAGAGGTTTTGTAATGACCAATCAGAGGTTTTGTAATGATCAATCAGAGGTTTTGTAATGACCAATCAGAGGTTTTGTAATGACCAATCAGAGGTTTTGTAATGATCAATCAGAGGTTTTGTAATGACCAATCAGAGGTTTTGTAATGACCAATCAGAGGTTTTGTAATGATCAATCAGAGGTTTTGTAATGACCAATCAGAGGTTTTGTAATGACCAATCAGAGGTTTTGTAATGATCAATCAGAGGTTTTGTAATGACCAATCAGAGGTTTTGTAATGACCAATCAGAGGTTTTGTAATGATCAATCAGAGGTTTTGTAATGACCAATCAGAGGTTTTGTAATGACCAATCAGAAGTTTTGTAATGACCAATCAGAGGTTTTGTAATGACCAATCAGAGGTGAGTCTCATTATTAATGATTTTCTTAAAACAGACCTTGATATTCTACATCAAATACGAAGGTGTTTAGAATGTAATTATGATTTATTTTTAATCATTTCACACTATGCAAGGCAATAAAGACTAAGACGCAAAGTGTTGCTGAGGGTGAAAAATATACAAAAACATTATTTAGGAGAGTGCACAATAAAAGAGCAGGAATTAAGAAGATAATATTGCATTTAAAATTTTGAAGAAAAAGTTAACTGGAAAGCAAGATGTGTGAGAGAAAAAACCGTTGGTATAGAACTTACAGTAACATCTACCTATTTCATCTGTAAAATGATAGGCCTTTGCTGCCAATCTAGCACTGTGTTTAAATTTATAAAATCTAGGTACCATAGAGAAAATCTCATTAAACCATTACTGTGAAAATATTTATAGAATTGTTAGAGCATTAGCATTCTAAACCATAGGTGGTCCTGGGCATGATGGTAAACTGCATCTGACAACAAGGCCTCTGATTGGGAGGTTGTGAGGAGCATGGAACCACCTCTTAATTGCTGTTGTTCTCAGGTCCACCTTGACTTGGAGTGGTAGAACCTGTTGGGATCCCAGCTATGGGCAAATAGTTAACCTCCCCCCCCACCAAACTTGAGTCAAAACACAATGAAAGTATAAAAATACACTTTTAAAGAAATATATACATAAAAATAGACTTTTATAGAAAAATATATATTTTTGAAGAAAAAGAATTATTATGATAACATGTTTTTGAAGAAAAAAAATATTTTCAGCAAAACATTTTTGAATACAAAACTAGAAGACATTTTCAGTTTTCTAAAATAAAAAAGAATAAAAACAAAATATATCTCATTAAAATCTGACTAAATCAACCTCACTATAACCAAACATTAAAAAAAAATCCTTAAAACTTCACCTTTTTGGCATTAAATAACCCACAGAGGTTGATATGCCGTTAAACTAAAACTCAAAATCAAAATCTAAACCATAGGATTTTGGTTTGAGTCTCACCATGATTGATTAACCAAAGAGGTGACTTCTTGATAATGTGATTCTGATTGTCATATTCAGCGCTATTGGGAAAACCATATCACAATTGGGTAGGTGAAAATGTTTGGAAGCCATTAATGTTTGTGCTACTATCTAGTCACAATTAGTCAGTCAGTTAAGGGTCATACATTATACATGCTTGGGTGATCATGTCTCAAAAGAGACATGACTGACTGGGCAGAAGATTATCCCACAGTAGGCTGCCACTACTTTCTGAGGTAGACTGGTTGCCAAGGCTATAGAGCCCAATCTGTCCTGTTATTTAACCCATAAATAGAGGGAAGAGATGGATTAGTACCTTTCCTAATGGTATTTGCACATAAGTTAATGCAACGAATTCAACTGGAATTCTAACTCGGCTCCCTGATTTCTCGTTCCGAGTCAAATTAGTACTCAACTAATAAACAGATTTTTTTACACTAGTTGGCAATCTACTAAGAGATGATATCTTCATAAAAATATCCATCTCCCAGCTATCTGGCAGTTTCTTTATTTTTTTTTATTTAATCATATCACCCCAAGAAAGGCAGAACCACCACCAATGTGCAGAGGCTAGGTACAGTAGACATTGAAGAAAGGATAAAAGATCAACAGGGTTCAAGAAGATAAAAGATGGTGGTTGATGTTGCATTTAAATTCTTGGAAATCATAACTATCAGGGAGGCAAATAAACAGAAGTGGAGTGCAAGAAAAGAAACTGTTCGAGTAGAAGAGGATTTTGCATTTAACAATTTCAAAGATAAAAGGGTAGGTTCTAGATGCCAATCTAGTAGCACACTAAAATTCACGTAGACAGAGCACCAGGATAAAAAAGCTCATCAGAGCAATTGCCATGAAATTATTTTTAGAAAAGATAAAAGGAAGCCACGTCATGTCAGTGAGAAAGTGACTGGTAGGGATTAATTTGATTATTTACAGCTTATTAATACTTTATTGGATTATTTAAAATAATTTTTCGGGGCGAACCTGAAGCAGACTACCACCATGTTTAATTTTGTTGGTTGTCATTTTTTTTTCACTTTTTTCAGCACAGTCCTATTGATTACCCACTTAGCTTTATGATTGACAAAAACAATTTTGAAAAATTTCAATATTTAAACATTTCTGGGGGAGATCAGTTTCTCATACAACGTTGTAGTAAATTGAGCATCCATTTTGAAACCAGTTGCTGGTACAACATTCCTGATACCTGTAAATTTGTTCATTATCATATTTTTTGGACTTTTTCCAGTGCAATATTATCTTTTACACCTTAAACTTTACGAATGACAAAAATATTTGCAAAAATTTCAATATTTAAACAATTTTAGGAGTACGGGATCAGTTTCTCATACAACCATATAGTGAATTGAAAGTGGAGGATCGATTTACTTTAACGTTGTATGAGAAACTGAACCCCCACACACAAATTTGTTTAAATATTGTAATTTTTCAAAATTTTTTTGATAATCGGAAAGTTTAAGTAACAATCAATAGAACTGTGCTGAAAATTAAACAAAAATGAAAAACAACGAAATTAACATAAACAAAGCAACCTCACCGGGAGTGGATTGAAAATGGAGGATAGGTTTACTTTAATGTTGTATGAGAAACATAATTCACAAAATTAAATGTGGTGGTAGGCTGCTTCAGGTCTGCCTTTTTGGGAAATTAAGGATATTTTTTCTTTTGTGGTTGAATATTCTGTTAACAATTTATTGAGATAATAATTTTGCCAGATACAAGTTCGACTATTTAATTCATAGCTAAGGGAGAAAAGATGGATACATACCTTTCTCAAGAGTATTTGTACGTTAATGAATGAAATGTACTCAACTGAACTTCAGATTCAAATAGGCTGGATTCATCTATGTCCCAGGAAGGGACATATTCTACAGAGGGGAAATATCGAATCTTGGTTTTTTCCTAAATTGTGGACTGTGAGCTGGAATTTATTTATGTATCAGGGAAAAATATATTTCCAAATGAAAATGACACTGTGAACTTATAAGCTGCTGGGGAGGCAAATTTAGCCCCTGCCTGGGCCATGGGAGATCCAGGCTAAAGACCCAGGCCATGGGAGACCCAGGATAAAGACAGCAACCTTTCAGTTGAGCCGCTGAAAAATACTGAATTTTACTGCTACTTTCATCATTGTATGTAGTGAAATCACTAAGTGGTCCATCATGTGACCCATGTAACTTATCTCCAATAAAGAGAGATAATCACCATCTGTATTTTGACATAAGTTTGCAATCTGCTGCAGCCAGAAATAGTACAAGAATTTATTCTGCCACAAAAGTTTGCTTCTGGGCCCTGGCTACCTGCAACTGACATTAAGGTCTAAGTCTTTGGGGAAAAGTTTTCAAGTCCTTCTTGAAGAATTTCTCTTGTCCACTGTTTTTTTGCCAAGACAGATTTCTCCATACAAGTAAAGCATCACTAAAATAAATACAAATGTGAAATTTCCATACAAATATATTATCCATACTCTGCAGATTGGATTAAAAAAAAATATTTAAAATCCCTATTGAGAGTAAAGATTTAGAAGATTTGTTTTCACGTGATCCCCAGTGTCAACCATGAGATGCCACAAGGTATGAGTGTAAAAGAAAATATTAAAAAGATTTTTATTATCAGAGATGTGGGGAAGAACTGTAAAGGTGTTATAGAAGTTCTGTAACTAAATTAATTCTTGCAAGAAAAAAAGATAAAAGCTTTTGCCTGCAGTTGTGCTTGGCATGCTTGTCTCATAAGTAATTAACAAAAAAGTTGCTCATTGAAAGTGCGCTTGTACCAGACTTGAATTTGAGTAATGATGAAGATAACTTGCTAAGGGTGTATATATGAAAGATTATATTAAAATTAAAATGTAAAAAAATAATGAAAAGGAGTAAAAAGAAGAAAGATAGAAAGATGGTCATAATAATGAGAAGAAGAAAAAGAAAAACAGAAATAGGGTTTACATTGTTTACATTTTTTGGACTGTTGTCCTCATTTTTATTGCCATGTTTATGACATTTTGGTTGTTGTATTCTTTGGCCTTCTTCAGGTGCTAGGAATTTCAAAATTCCTAGCACCTCAAGAAGACTGGAGCATACAACAGTTGTATCAGTCAGTTAAGTGGCATATATGATACACGCTTTGGGCAGTCATGTCTCTTTTAAGACATGACTAACTGGGCAGATGATTATCCTGCAGTAGGTTGCCATTGCTTTCTGTGGTAGACTGGTTGCCAGCCAAGGCTACAGAACCCAATCTGTCCTATTATTTAACCCATAACTGGAGGGAAGAGATGGATTAATACCTTTCCCAAAGGTATTTGTGCATAAGTGAATGCAAGGAATTCAACTGGAATTTGAACTCGACACCCTGATTTCTCATTCCGAGTCAATATCCACTGTTGTATACATAGCAATAAAGATGAGGCTAACAGTCTGAACAATGTAAATAATTTAAATACTGCTTCATCTCAGAATTATACACAAATACAGAAATAGGGTTGTAACAATGAGTAGGTGTAAAAGAAAAAGAAAGATAGGAACATGATTGTAATAACGAGAAGAAGTAGAGGAAAAAGAAAGAAATATAATAATGAGAAGGGGTAAAAGAATAAGAAAGAAAGAAATATGGTTGTAATAATGAGAAGGAATAAAAGAAGAAAGAATGAAATATTGTTGAAATAACGAAAATTAGTAAAAGAAGAAGAAAGATATGATATTTACATTGAAGGAAATAATGACTCAGATAATGAAAGATGATGAATATAAGAAATGAAATCTTTGGTTTGGTCTTAAATATTTTTTTAAATGAAGGTAACAAAATGACAACAGACATAACATAATCTTTCTTCAAAAAAACAATGGATGGTAAATTTTTATGACAATCTTTTTTCCCTCCTCCATTTTCTTTCAAAATAAAAATAAAATAAGAAAGATGCATCAAAAGAAAGGAAAAAAAATGTTGTTATCTGAATGCCATCGTTGTCAAGAACATTTTGTCTTTGGATGAATTCAGCTTCTAGACAGTTCTTTGAAGGTGACATGTCACAGTTCAGTGGCAGAATGATGCTAACCATGATTGACAAAAAGAGATTCCCCATCTTAAGACAAGTGACATGGGTAGCCTTGGTGCCTACAAGAAGGAAAATGGGCTCTTTTAGAGCCAATAGTTCCTCTTCAATAAGCTCAACAAAAAAATAGTAACAACAACAAAAGAATGATTGGAAATTTGCATGGAATAAAGAGTGTTGCTCAGATGTTAAAGATGTCTTTTTTGTTTTTATTCAATAATAGGATTATTTGTGCTTGCAGTTTTTTTTAAACAGGAGTGTATTTTACAAGTAGAATGTTGTTCTTAGGATAGGGTTTTCTGTTAGTCAAATTTGCTATAATGAGTAACTGTGCAATAAAGTACTCAATATTGCCTTGTATAAAATAACTAGACAGATAGAGGGCAACAGAAACAGAGGAAGATAACACATGACATACTTGACGAGCTTCAGTAAATGAACAATGAAACAGGGATTAGGAAAAATAACAGAAAGACAAAGTTTATTAAGAGCTACAAGGGACAGTAAGTTGTGGAGAGCCATGATCGCGAATATCATGTGTCTTACTATTTTACTGTTGAAGTAGCTAAATGTAACTGCATGTTCTATTCTAATAGTTTCTTTTCTTGCACTTCTCATCTTTGAAACTTTCTTCCAGAATTTTTGCTCCTTACTCTCTACAATCTTCAAAAATTTAAATGCAACATCAATCACATGTTCTGTCTTTTTGTTCTTTTATTTTCCTTTTCTCCTCACTCTCACCCTTAGCAATTCCTGGTGGCTTTGTGTTATTATTGCCTTGTTTGTTTAAAAAAACAAATACTACCTTATACAAGGCTCGAGAGTCATTCAAGGTAGTAGGGTACAGTTGAAATAGCAAGTGTGTGAAATGAGTGGATGGAAGATGGACATTTACCAATAACCTCTCCACTGAGGCCAGATGTGATACAAGGTTGGTTTTTAATGTGGACATTCCGAACCCTTAAGTGCAGACAAAAAAGTTTCCCATAGACCTTGCAGTGTCAGATTCTTGTCTGTTTTTCCCCAGACAAGATTCTACCCTTCAGCATAGTCTTGTGTGGTTGACAATCTTTGCTTGAAGGCAGAGAGTCAGACAAAGTAGTCTTAAAGTGGAAGACTGTTGAAGTGGATGGAAGGTGGTAGGAAGTATTATTTAGTCCATGATTTCCAGAATAAAAAAACAAGTAAAGCTGACCTCCACTTTACACCCTTATATAGGTATTAGAATAAAAGGGAAGGTAATTAAGTGATTAACAAGAAGTTGGGTTATGAGGATAGATAATGATGAACTTGATAACTTGAGATCAAGACTAAAGAATTCAGAGGACCACTAATGCGGGAGTTTGTTCTACAGGGTTGCATTCTTGGGAAAAATCTTTGAAGAAAAGAACAGTAGAATAGAATCAAAATTGAAAAACAAATAAGAAAAATGTTTATGAAATAAAAATGAATGAAACAAATGAAATCTAAATTCTAGTGAAATTATCTAATCAAAAGAATTTCTTTGAAACAATATTGCAAATAGTTCAGAACAGTTAAATTGCAGTTGCAACATGAGAATTATTTCTGCTACTGTTTGTTTTTACAGTGCTCTGGTTATTGTTAGTCTTGTTCTCATGAGTGTTTGGAAGGAACATGTCTTAAGGAAACTATTTTTCCAGACGATCCTGTTTTTAATTAACCAAAAAATGCACACATTTCTCAAACAGATTTCTGGCGGCCATTTTGGTTTAGTGTTTATGAACAAACAATGATGAAGGAGGAAAACAGCAAACAACAGCTAAATATATATCTATATCTATATATATATCGATATGTATATATATATATGTGTGTGTGTGTGTGTGTGTGTGTGTGCAAAGATGTATATGTATATATTAGTTATATACATAAATTTTTGTGAACATTTTATCCATATCTTTTATATTTCATTGTCATTTTTCTTTTTTTTTTTATTACACTCTGTTCTTTATTTTTTCTTTCAAGTCATTTTTTTGTCTTTACATTTTCTTTATTTGTTGCTTTACATTTTCATTTTCTTCTTTGCAAGATTTATAATTTTCTTTGTCTTTTTAAATTTTTTCTTCCTTTTATATCTAAACTTTTCTTTTCTACCATTTTTTTAAATAAATATTTATTTTCTCCTTCAGTTTTTTCCTTCAAGACAAGAAAAAGACACACACATACATATCTGCATACTAAGTAATAAAAACAATTATGAAAAAAGAACAGAAAAGACCAGACAATGAGCCATCTGGTGAAGAAAAGAAAAATTCCCATCTTCCCAAGGATTTTTGGTAACCAGTTCCCTAATGGTTGACAGAGAATATGCACAAAAACAATACAATTTCTGCATTTCTGCAAACAAAAAAATCACTTAGGAAAGACAATGGGAGACATGTTGAAAGTACAACAAAAGAAAAGAGGGAAATAATAACTACAAAATCAAATAAAAATATTGTTCTGCAAAAAGATGTTTATTTAAAATGGCAGTTTAAATAAACAAATATTATATATAAAAAAATTTAAAAAGGAAATAAAATTTTGCATTAAATTTGAGAATCATCGATTTTAAACATTTTAGATTCAACTTTGTTTGAAATATGCTGGCTTGAATGTTTACATACACACACACACACACACACACACACACATAAGTAAAAAAGTACAGAATTAATAATTTGTTTTCAATATGTTATAGATACATGAAAAAAAAATCATTATATTTTGGTTGAAATATAGTAACTTGAATATTTGGGTAAACTTATATATTTTCAAACTATAATGACCTCTAACAGAAATGCAAACATGATATCATTAATTTTATAATCTTTTCTTCTCAAAAGTAACATTAATATGCCTTATTCGTGAAAGCAACAAAATTTCAGATAAATAAATAAATTTAAAGCCTCAAAATGAAGGAAAATAATCATTGAGTGATGGGAACACGTTTGAAATTAGCACACATGCTAGACCACAAAAATCTCCTAAGCAAAGCCAAGAATAGAAATAAATACAATATGAGAACCAGTAATACAGGTGCTAGAGAAAATTGTTAGCTTCAAAGATTGCTATATGAATTCTGGTAAAAAATGGTTACCGAGACATTAGGTTTATAAGTCCCAAAAATGAATCAACTGATGTCCTCAAGGACACATGGCCCAGTGGATAAAAGCATTGGTTAGATTCAATGACTTGAATGAGTTCAATACCTGGCTACAGCAGACTTGAGTTAAAGAAAGATAACTACCTGACATCTAGAAGTGGCATGGCACATGGAACAAGAATGATATGCCCCAATATTAATATTCCTAATAAAGGAATAGGTTTCTTAAGTCTAGTAGCTCTTATTGCTCTTCAGTACTGATGGGCATTTGCCTCCTAAACTTGTGTTTGAATTACTTACATTATATATAACTGAACTAGTGTCTTCATCTTTATTTATGGTATCACCTCTTTTTTAATGTTTCAGTCATTGCGACCTCTGACTTTCTTCAAGTGTATATTGATCTGGGTAACCTACAAGGAATTCTGAACTGAACATTTTTGTTAGAAATAGTGTGGAATGTCAACATCTTGATTATGTTATTTTATTTTTAAGTTTTAAGAAGATTCATCCATTCATTGTGTTGTTTACTAACTGTCATGTTTGGTATATACTGTTTCTAAAAAGAATAAACTGGATCCAAAGTTGGCAATTGTCTTGGCCAACAAATGATGAACAATGAGCATAAATTTTTAAAAATAGGCAATTATATTTTTATTCTTTTTTTTCTCTGGTAATGTGGCATGGAATAGTGGTTGCTTGCAGAGATAGCACACATGCACACAAGGGAGCTGATCACCTTGGTTCATCTTCCATTCCATTCTATTTTAATCCAATCTTCCTCTGTCTTTTTATAGGCAAGATTCGTTTGACCATGTCGGATTTTGTTATGCTTACGTTTATCAAATTTGAATGTTTATATTGTCTGACTTTGACTACGCTGTTTATCAAAACAAAATCTTGCCTGTCACTTTGTTTTTTTGCACTCCTGACCCTTCAAAACAATATTTTCTTTGAAATTTCACCAGCTTTGCATTGTTCCATCAAAAAATTATTCCGTCAATGTAATACACTTCTGGGTAAAATTGTACACTGCAGTAAAAAAAAATATATAACATTTGACAGATTTTGCTTTTAATCTTACTGGGTGTCTAGTCCCTCTCTTCACAAAAAAGACTGGTTGGAGAACTGGTTTAGACACCAATGACCCAACCTAATGACAGATACTACTTGGTTGTTTGATACAAGTAGCAATTGTAGCATGACCTGACATAAATAACAACTGATGCAAAATAAAAATGAACAGGTCTCTTTACTAGATGGAACTTTTAGTTAAAAGCTGACTCAGAGCAAAGATGAAAAATATGGTTTGACAAACAAAGTTATTCTATTGAAGGAAGAACAAAGGAAGAAAAGTGGGTTGACTTAAGAACAATGATGAAGTCAGAAATAAACTTATGTCTTTAGATAATAAACAAGTGAGTTCACCAGACATAACGTTTTGTTATAATTACTTATGCACAATGAACCATAGATTTTCAAGAAGCATTCTAAGCCCGAAAGTGCCAATGGTTCAGAAAACGGAATGGAGAAAATGGAGGAATAACATAAATAAAAGATAGTGCTTATATCTATACTTCAGTGCAAGGTGAACAGGCTTATCACACAGGCCAATTTGCTAGTGAAGTGAGCTTGATTTATTGAGTATGCTACTATGGGAACCTTGTGCCAGACTGTGATTAAGTAAGAGCAAGAGCAATCCATTGTTTTGTGTGTGTGATTCTTACTGAAGACATCACTATGGTAACCTTGTGCCAGACTGTGATTAAGTAAGAACAAGAGCAATCCATTGTTAGTGTGTGTGATTCTTACTGAAGACACCACTATGGTAACCTTGTGCCAGACTGTGATTAAGTAAGAACAAGAGCAATCCATTGTTAGTGTGTGTGATTCTTACTGAAGACACCACTATGGTAACCTTGTGCCAGACTGTGATTAAGTAAGAACAAGAGCAATCCATTGTTAGTGTGTGTGATTCTTACTGAAGACACCACTATGGTAACCTTGTGCCAGACTGTGATTAAGTAAGAACAAGAGCAATCCATTGTTAGTGTTTGTGATTCTTACTGAAGACACCACTATGGTAACCTTGTGCCAGACTGTGATTAAGTAAGAACAAGAGTAGTCCATTGCCAGTGAGTGATTACTTACTGCACTATTATGTTAACCTTGTGCCAGACGATGCTTAGTAAATAACAAAAACATTTCATTCTTAGTGAGTGTGATTCTCACTGATTACGTCACTATTGTAGTTTTGTGCCAGACTATGTTTAACTAAGAACAAGTGTAGTCAATTACTAATGAACTAGATTCTCAGTGAATGCCCTTTTATTGTAGCCAGACTATGTTTACTGAATAACTAAAACAGTCTATTGCTAGAAAATTTGCTTCTTAATGAGTACTCCAATATGGCAGCCTTGATTATATTGCACTTAATAAATAAATATAGATAGGATGGCTCATATAGAGTCATTGTTACAATCTAGTCTTGGGGTCTTTTGTGAGTGTAGTGAATTCAAACCTTACTGGATACACCATTTTTGTTGCAGACTAAATTAACGTTATTGATTCATGTTTATTCTTTATTCACAATTATAAATCTAAATCATCATCTGGTCTGGTGCTCTTGCTATATATCTCAATATTTTTAACAAAATCCAAAGAAGAATCTGCAATATTATCAGTTCAGACCTGTTATCTCAGCTTCAATTCCTTTCCTATAATGTAGTTTCCCTGTGTGTTTTCTATGAATATTTTCAATGATTTCGATGAGGTTTCCTATTTGGTACCTTGACTTCATGAATTAAAGCATAGTACTTGATTGGCAGTTGGGTCTCATCATTTTACAGTTAAAATGGTTACATGTGACCATAAGTTCTTTTTCGATAGTTTATTCTCTCACGCTTCTTATGAGTGGAACTCCTTTCCATCTTCTTACTTTCATGACAACTACAATTGTCAAAGAATTAAATGCAACATCATTCATCTTCTGTTTTTCTAACACCTGTTATTTTATCACCCTTTCTCCTCATTCATTTTTTCTCATTTGCTTTTGCTCTCAGTAGACTCTTGCATCTTAGTGTCTTTATTGCCTTGCTTAGGATGAAATGATTAAAAAGAATGTGTGGAATGTTCCTTGTGTTCATCTTATAAGTAAAATGGAATGCTTACAAAATATGCAATTATTGTGCAGCCTACCACATTGGATCCAGTTCAAAGGTTGCACTAAAGAAATAAGTAGTCAGCAAAACAGAAATGGCTGATAACTGTTTGGCGATAGCACGAGGTTTAAAGGTGAACAAATGACTAACATACAACTGACCACTGTCTTTGGCATTCATTCATAACTGAGGCAGTTTGGACCACAACCAAAGATGAGGGAGAAGCAATTGATTTTCTCTCTCAGGGAGAAGATTCTTTCCTTTTTTTCCTCTCTTTTTCTTTCACTCACTCTTTTTTATCTCTCCTTCTTTGTCTTAATATATGTCTTTCTCTTTCTCGTTCACCTGTCTATTCCTTTCTGTTGCCGTATATCTCTTTTTTTTATATAGGCACTTAATTTTTTGAATCAAAATTGTGGTCAATCTGAGTTAAATGAACAATTAATGTATTGAGTGAAATGTTTTGAAAAAAATCAGTTTTGTGTTCATAAAATATTTTGCTTAATTTATTTGTGGTTTCTCTGATATATTATTTGTGGGAATTATTTCAAGCGAGAGAATAAATTCCTATCTATCTATCTATCTATCTATCTATCTATCTGAGTCTCTTCATATATTTATATATATATATATATATATATATATATATATATATCCTCATTGTTTCAGTATATGTCTTTCTCTCTTGTTGCTTTATAAGTATATCACTTTTTTATATATGCCCTTATAAATGCATATATTGTTTTCTTTTCTAACTGAAATAGAATTTTATAAATCAAAATTGTGGTCAGTCTCACTATGATGAGCAATTAATGCATTGATTCAGTTGTTTTGCAAAAGAACCCTTTTGTGTTCATTAAGAGAGTGACAATAAAGGACTACAAATAAACAGCAAGAAAACTGAATGCATAGTCATCAGCAAGAAGATCACCCCAAAATGTCAAATACAGGTGGGGGATACTAAAATCAAGGAAGTACAAAAATTTAAATACTTGGGAAGTGTTCTAACAGAAGACAGAAAATGCAACACAGAAATCTGAAGGTGAATCAGTATGGCAAAGGAAGCATTCCAGTAGTTGAGTAGAGTATTAAGAGACAGAGAAATTTTGCTAGAAGCAAAGAAAAGACTACTGGATTGCTATGTGATGTCAGTTCTTCAATATGGCAGTGAATCCTAGACAATTTCAACAAAGATGAAGGAAAAACTTGAGGCATTTGAAATGTGGTTCTACAGAAGGATGCTGCAGATATCATGGATCGTGCATGTGAGCAATGATGATGTTTTGGAAATGATGGAAACTAAAAGGAAATTAATACTGAGCATCAGGAAGAGACAGCTAAAGTTCCTGGGACATGCAATAAGGAAAGAGGGCTTGGAGAACCTGATACTAACAGGCCAGATAGAGGGAAAAAGAGACAGGGGAAAGCAGCAGGTAACATATTTGAAGGACCTGATCATGTGGATGACAGAACAGGGGTTGCGTGGTTTAACAGGAGAAAGTGTGCTAAGAGCCACCAGGGATAGAGAGACGTGGAAGGCCATGATCACCTACATCCTGAAAGGGAAAAAGATATAGAAGAAAAAGACTCCAATTATAAGAGAAAAATGTTTAGAAAGTACTTTAATTGTTAGATCATTCACAGTAAATTTGTGTCCAGGTTCTTATGTTTCACCACTCTTGTATCTCAGTGGTATTATCACAATGTAGAATATTTAATAACAAAAGCAATGGGAACATAAAAAGCATTCAAAGTCTGCAAATCTCCACCAATGCAATAGCATTATCATCTCAGCAATGAGCAAGAGATGATTATTAAAATGAGAAAGAATAACTTCAATGAACTTGACTGCTCTCAAGAGAGAAAATACAAAAAATGAAAATTGAATGCATAATTAAAATATAACAAGAGAGATAATTCAGTATGTAAAAGGATCTAAGGAGGTAATTCAGTACATGGCATATGAAATGTAAAAACATAAATTTTATTAATAAAGCCAGAAAAATACACCAAAAACTTTATCCCAGACTGAGTTGAACCTGAAATTTAGTCAGTTTGTGCCAGTCATGAAGTTAATTATCTTTGAAGATTTCATCCTATTCTACACAGTGGGTCTTGAGATATCTTGACCATGGAGAGACAGACAAACAAATAAACAGAAAAACAAACAAAAAAAAACAGGACGTAATACAATACCCCTGCTTTCTTCCTTTTTGGAAATAAATTATATAGACCAAATCCTTTTGGTTATACTTTTAGCCATTATCAAGTAAATATAAAATCTTTGATAATGTCTAAAAGTATAGCCGAAAGTGCTCGGACTTACAGAACATTTAGACAATTTCTATATAATTCAGAAAAGAAGAAAACTTTAAGAATAATTAAGAAAAATTTTAATTAAGAAAAATTAAAGAAAAACTTAACTGCAGTACTTTATCAGTCATTATTAATAAAACTTGTATAAAAGTGGGATGGCTGCCCATATATACGATATGTATACTAGAGAACGTGTACAAAATATACTGTGTCTAGTTCATTGATGTAATAATAGGTAGAAGATTTGCAATTGAAAGCCATAAATCTTCAGAGTTAGAAAGAGATAGATTAAGTGTTAGTTATCTAAAAGATAGACATGTATCTGAAAACCTGATAAATATTTATGAATTCTTATTTCTATAATCAAACACAGAATAACAAAGCAAACAAAGACATGAAATTTCTTATCTAACATTTTCTAACTCGGCTGTCAATTTTGTCTTTACTCGAGTGTTGATTTATATTTATAGATTTCTTTATCAATATTTATAGATGAAAATATTCAAATCATAATTTATGAAACTATTTAAGATTCTTCCGCCATTTCTTGTTTTAAGTTCTGATAAACAATTAGGGGAAACCTAAAAGAATCACTGACAAGTAATAATGATTTCAAAGAACAAAGAAATAGGTTAATAAAAAAAGGGCTGGGAAAGCCAATAAATTTTACTTACTGTAACAAGTTCATGGCATCTTTTTGGTTTTTCAAGCATTGAAAATTTTACTACAGAACTTATTTTTAATGCTGTCATTTAATTTAGAAGAATGCAATTAATCATTAATTGAAAAAAATGACTAAATGTTGCCAATTTCTTTTTGTAAAAAGTGATAACCTTGTGATGTTGTTTCTCTGTACATTTTCTATAAATATTTTCATGGCAATTGTTCTGCATAAATTTCAATGTAGTACTAGACTGGCAATTAGGTCTCATTGTTCTACTGTTGAAATAGCTGTAACCATAAATTTTATTTTAGTAGGTTTTTTTCTTGCATGTCTCACTTGTGGAAATCTCTTCCTATGTCTTCTACTTTTTTGTCACCTATGATCTTAAAAAGTTCAAATGCAATATTAATTGCCATCTTTCTCCCTGAAACCTGTTCTTTTATTGTTGCTTCCTCTCACTAATGCTTTCTCATCTTATTTCACTCTCAGTAACCCCTTGCATCTCAGTGGCATTATCCCCTTGCTTGAAGTGAAAAGATTAACAAAAAAAAAACAATGCTTCCTTAATTACCTTGATAGATCATTTAGAATTGTATCCTAACTTTTGTTTTGATGACTACTCTTGACTTTCCTCAAGTAATTTTTTTAAACCTTTTTAACAAAACTTTTTCTCTAGTTAAGAGCGTAAGATGAATTTGGAACTGCAAACTTTTACTAACTTAACTGGTGAACAGTATTTCCATTATTTGGACTATTGTTTTCTTTTTTGTTGCTATTTGTATGTTGTACTTCTTCAGGTGCTAAGAATTTCGAACCGAACCCTTTATTACAATCAATGGGATATATCATTCTCATTCCTTGCAAAGCCTCAATTGGAAGTCATGAGTTCTGTCCCTCTAACCCTGCAAGTTACTTGTAGCCTAGTATTGAACTCACAACTCTAAGAGTCAAGTCAGGAACTAACCAACGTCTATATCCACTGGGCCATGTGTCCTTAACTAGTGAAGTTTTAAAATAGGCTTTTTTCCAACATTTTTAGATTCAGTTAGTTAAGTGCCATTTGTGATACATGCTTTGGGCAATCATGTCTTGAAAGAGACATGACTAACTGGGTAGAAGATTATCCTGTAGTGGGTTGCCATTGCTTTCTGCGGTAGACTGGTTGCCAGCCAGGCTATAGAATCCAATCTGTCCTATTATTTAACCCATAACTGGAGGGAAGAGATGGATTAATACCTTTCCCAAGGGTATTTGCGCACAACTGAATGCAAGGAATTCAACTGGAATTTGAACTCGGCTCCCTAATTTGTCATTCCAAGTCGACATCCACTGCACCACAACGCACATCCCATTTTTTAGATTACTGTGCATAAACTATGAGCAATAACAAGGTTTTAAAGAAAATAGAAACAAAAAAAAACACTTATACTTAACATCAGGAAGAAGCAGTTGAAATTTCTGGGGCAGGTAATGAGGAAGAAGGGCTTGGAAAATCTGATACTTACAGGGAGAGATTTGAGGGTAAGAGGGACAGATGAAAACATCATAAGCTTAACTAAAATGATGGAACAAAGTTTGAAAGAAATAGCAAAATGACAAAATTTATTAAGAGCTACAAGGAACAGGAAAATGTGAAGGGCTATGTTCATCTACATAATGAAAGAACACGGCAGATAAACAACTGATCTGGTGAAGTGACTGGGATAAATATGGCGCTGCAAATTTTTATTAGTGAAATTGTACAATAGGCAGTGAGAAGTATTAAGGTTTTTGGAGAAGAAACAAAAAAAAAAGAAAGCAGTGTTTAGTCAGTATAGATCAAAGAAAAGGGTTAAAGAAAAGGAATCTACTCATTCTTAAAGAAGTCAATACTTCATTATATCTTTTTAACTGCCACTACAAAATCACAAAGAACTTTCAAGTACTTAAAAAAAAAGATCTTTGGCAATCTGGTCAGATTTTAGGAAGTAGCTCAAACTGAGCTTTTCAGCACCTCCTAATAGAAATTAATCTACAAGCAAAGTTTAACATTTGTACCCACCAAAAGAAAAATTACTGTGCCAAAAGGACAGTTTTAATCTTGACACTGTTATTAATACATAAATCCTGTTTCATGTTTGGGTTTTATTAAAATTATTAACATCTATTGAACAGGTGAAGAGGCTCATCCCTTGTTTCCAGTTTAGGATGCGGTTTCCGGTTTTCTCTTTTCCAATCTTTTCACTCTTTTCCTTTATTATTCTTTTTTTTTCAATTGGAGTAGATAGACTAAACTATCGCCCCGTTCACACTCCACCCACATCTATTGAACAGGTGAAGAGGCTCATCCCTTGTTTCCTGTTTAGGATGTGGTTTCTGGCTTTCTCTTTTCCATTCTTTTTACCCTTACATAGCCCCCTGTGCATCAGTGGCGTTACCGCCTTGCTCGGGGTGATATGATTAAAAAAAAAAAA
The DNA here is from genome assembly GCA_037127315.1 of Ascarosepion bandense. Classification (NCBI taxonomy): domain Eukaryota; kingdom Metazoa; phylum Mollusca; class Cephalopoda; order Sepiida; family Sepiidae; genus Ascarosepion; species Ascarosepion bandense. The sequence goes on from JBBBDQ010002151.1 coordinate 95,986, forward strand.
AAAAATTATTATTATTATCATCATCAGTCTCATTAATGAATGGCCAGCCACTTGTATCCAAGGATGCCTGTTTTTCAGGATGGCTAGCTAATCCCTATTGCAGATGCTTACTCAGGCAATTTTGTATTTGTTTAACAGTCGCAGAGCCCACCTGTAGTTTATACTGCAGCTATGTTGAGCAGATCTAGTTACAGTTTCTGAGAGAGAGAGATCGTAATCAGCAGTTTCTGAGAGAGAGAGAGAGAGAGTGAGAGAGAGAGAGAGTGAGAGAGAGTAATCTGATAGAACAGTATGATCAGCAGTCACAATGACTTGTGACTTCATGCTAGAACAGTCATTGATGCCTCCTAAGGAGTCTCGTCTACACAATTTATCTCACAAGGCTTGGGTTAATCCATGGTATAGTTTTCAGGCACTTTCCAAAGGTTCCATATGCTGAGGTCACCTCCCTCAGACTGATAAACATTCAAGAAGTCACCTTCCTGACAAATCAACGATGGTGAGATTCAAACCATCGCTGCATGGTCAAACAGCAAATATGTTCATATAGCAGGTGTGCTCATAGAGTTACTATGCAGCTGAACACCTGACCAGTTCCCACCACATATCTGGGTTGAAAGTCAGAGAAGTACTCAGTCATTCATAGGATATCCTGAGCAATTAGATCTGGCGGAGCCCATCCCTCTAATTTGAAGCTTGATTTTGGTCACAAGTATGCAGCCATTAACTTCATGTGGGGAAGCTTCCACTCTGACCAGTGACTCCAAAGACCTTGATCGAATAACAGAAACCACATCACTTGAACACTTCTAACAAGGGCAAAAACTAAAATGAAGTGAAATACTGACATAATCAAGATGCTTACTTTCCACACTACCTAAAACAAATGGCTGCAAGGAAAATCCATCAATACTGGAAAGAGCTATAACAGTTAGTGGACTTCAAGAGACCATTTTCTTAAAAAAACATTTTAAGTGAAAGATTTTATAAATTTCAACTGATTACAACACTAAATGTCCTGTCCAGTGGTTTCTAAATGGTGCAAAAGGGTAGCAGGTGAGACCGAATGATTGAAAGACAATCAAAGATTTAAAAATAGTTTTAAAAAATTCACATGCTAAAAAAATATGATTTTAAAATTTAAAATATTATTATGCATTACATGGAATTGCATGCATGAGTCCCAGTATAGTTAGTAATCAATAATTATTGACTCTTTTTATCATCATGATATATTTTTTATATCAAGTTTTAAGAATATAGTAATTAAGATCTGCAAATTGGAGGAGAGAGTTATCAATGATAATGTCCTATCATCAAATCCACAGTTATCATCCTTTAATCCTGTCTGTTTTTTTATTTTTAAATGTTCTTTTTATCACATAAAATTTGGTGAGGTGTGAGCAAATTTTCATTCTGAGAATATGTCCCTGAGAAAAAATGTTTGGAAACCATTAGTCCAGTCAATGAATGCTGAATATTTACTGTATAGAAACAATTAATCTGAACATTAGCAATATGTAATAATTCTTTATTCACTTATATCTTAGAGACTGAAATGTGGAAGTTGTTTTTCAATGCAATAAAGCCATAAAATGTTAGGGGGAACTATTGAAAGATATGCTGAAATGAACACTCACCCAAATCTTTGGTTAACAATAAAAGAGTAATTCAAATTCAGTTAAAATAATATGGCAACAAAGATCCTTCTCTTGAGCTATAATTTTATTAGAGTATTTGAACATCCTCTGATGTCTGCAGTTACAAATAGTTTTAAAAACTTTTTAAGACTTTATATGAACACTGATATTTTATTATACCTTATACTCTGCAGGTAAATTGATTAATCTGTATCTCGAGGGTAGGGTAAGGAATGACAAATTGTAAGAAATTAATTGATTTTATTGTAATTAAAAATTTGAAGGTTTTTTTTTCTTTTGGCAACAGTCAATCAAAAAGTAATATTACTACCTCGAATTTCAACCAATCGCTTTTTGGCCAGATTAAAAGGGGCTAAAAGGGGCTTGAGGAGGGATTGCATCTATAAGTATGTTGAGTATCCAGTTTTTAGGTATATGCTTAGCTTAATTTAATTTGACAGAAAGCCAGAGGTGTGGGGCACTCAGTGAGGATCATGAGTTTTGGTGCTATGCCCACTATTCACATGAAAATATCAATCTGGTGAGGCTATTTAAAAATATGACTTATTCTGAGATTTGTAACATCTTGTGGTATTGGGAAAAACTACTGCTAAAACAGCTTAATTTATGTGCAATTTCTTTACCTTCGATACTAAATGGAAACTGATGCATACTCTCCTTTGCACTCTCCTCTCAGAGTTACTCTTTTCCAATCTTTTACTCTTTTCCAATCTTTTTGCTCTTTTTTTTTTCAGTTGGAGTAGATAGACTAAACTATTGCCCGGTTCACACTCCATTGAACGGGTGAAGAGGCTCATCCCTTGTTTCCTGTTTAGGATGTGGTTTCCGGCTTTCTCTTCTCCAATCTTTTCACTCTTACGTAACCCTCTGCACATCAGTGGCATTACTGCCTTGCTCGGGGTGATATGATTAAAAAAAAAAGTCACTGATTCTTTTAACTAGCTTGTAGATTTCTATGAAAAAGGACTGCATTCAACATAAAAACATTAATAAAAAGGGGAAAAAAAACCCAACTTACTGTCCATTGAATAATCAGTTTTCCAGTCTGGTCTGTTCTTGTCCAAACTTCTTTTGGATTTCTGTCAGGATGTGATGGTGGTGCTGAGCAAGTTCTTTTGGTTGGTGAGCTGGGTTTTGACAAGCCTAGTTTGTTTTCAGCAAGCATCCGTATCGAATACGTTCCCCAAGGACGTAGATTCATATAATAATTTGTCCAGGAAGGTAGGATTGGCTCTTCATAAGTGTGCCACAGTGTTGGGTTATCAGATGAATTATACTGTATAAAAAAGTTTGTGATACGGTATCCATTGTCATTGCCGGGTCTCCATGAGAGTTCTGCTCCTCCATTGGGACAGCTCACTATTTTCACATCCAATGGTGGGTCAGGAACACCTGAGAAAATAATGAAAAAGTGATTATAATGAGGGTAGGTAAGAATAGAGATTTTCTTTTGTCTAATTTGCTTTTTATTTGGGGAATGAAATCACACCTGTCAAAAAATGACCCTAAAATTGATTTATAAAGGCAACCTGTTAAAATATACTTGTTTATTGCTTTGAATAATATAATGAATTAGTTGGTCTCTTAAGATAAGTAAAATATTCATTAGCATTTATTTTTTTTTATTTTTCAGTCATTTCACCCCAAGCAAGGCTGGACCATAACTGGTGCGCAGGTGGTTACTGTGAGAGAAAAAAAAGTTACAGGGGTATCAAAGAAAGCTAAAAGATGGATGGGATTCAAGAAAATGGCTGCTGACAGCTAAGAAGATTGGGCCACTGTGCTGAGCCAGAAAGCTTTTCTCCCCAGAATCCATCTTGCACATTTATAAATCAACAATTCAAAAAGTAATATTACTACCTAGAATTTGAACCTATCATATTTTGGCCAGATTAAAAGGTGCTAAGTATTTTAGCTTGAGGAGGGATTGCATCTATAAATATGTTATTATCCAGTTTTTAGGTATAATCTTAGCTTAATTTGACACAAAGCCAGAGGTGTGGAGTACTCAATGAGAAGATAATGAGTGAGGCTCTTCCATTAAACTTTTGGAGATTGTAGCTATCAAGGAAGCAAATAAATTAAAGGGAGTCCCAGACAGGAAATGCAAGAGAAGAAAATGTTGGAGTAAAAGAGGCAGTTACATTTAACTATTTCAATGGTAAAATGTGAGACCTTGATACTAATCTAGTCTAGCATAGTCAGAGCACCAGAGAAAGAATCTTGTCAGAATAGTTGCCAGAAAAATATTTGTAGAAAAACAGAAGGAAGCTACATCAAGTTGGTGAGAAAGTGACTGAAGACAGGCTGCCAAGTCTAGATCAGTATTATTGCAGAACATTCTTTGGATTTTGTCAAGAATCTCAAGGTGAATAGCAGAAACACCTAGCTAGATATAGCAACAGTATTCAATGCACACATGAATTATAGATTTATAAATGTGCAAGATGGATTCTGGGGAGAAAAACTTTCTGGCCCAACATAATGACCCAACCTTCTTAGCTGTCGATGCAACTATAGATTCAATGTAGTTGTTCCACTTGAGATCGGTTGAGAGATTGAGGCCAAGGAGGTGTAGTTGTGAAGGGCTGATGGTTGCTCCAATAATCAGTTTTATAAAATGGGTTAAGTTCTTCATATGCAATGATGAATTGATTCAAAGTAGTATTATACTCACAACATTTTGGCCATTGTACTATTTTGCCTTCTTCAGGTATCTGCCTTATTATATGCCTTGCTATTCAAACCAACATGCTTATCTTGATTTTTATACTCACAACCTTTTGGCCATTGTACTATTTTGCCTTCTTCAGGTATCTGCCTTATTATATGCCTTGCTATTCAAACCAACATGCTTATCTTGATTTTTATACTCACAACATTTTGGCCATTGTACTATTTTGCCTTCTTCAGGTATCTGCCTTATTATATGCCTTGATGTTTAGACCAACATGCTTATCTTGATTTTTATACTCACAACCTTTTGGCCATTGTACTATTTTGCCTTCTTCAGGTATCTGCCTTATTATATGCCTTGATGTTTAGACCAACATGCTTATCTTGATTTTTATACTCACAACATTTTGGCCATTGTACTATTTTGCCTTCTTCAGGTATCTGCCTTATTATATGCCTTGCTATTCAAACCAACATGCTTATCTTGATTTTTATACTCACAACATTTTGGCCATTGTACTATTTTGCCTTCTTCAGGTATCTGCCTTATTATATGCCTTGATGTTTAGACCAACATGCTTATCTTGATTTTTATACTCACAACATTTTGGCCATTGTACTATTTTGCCTTCTTCAGGTATCTGCCTTATTATATGCCTTGCTATTCAAACCAACATGCTTATCTTGATTTTTATACTCACAACATTTTGGCCATTGTACTATTTTGCCTTCTTCAGGTATCTGTTTTATCATATGCCTTGCTATTCAAACCAACATGCTTGTCTTTGATTTTATACTCACAACCTTTTGGCCATTATGCTATTTTGCCTTATTGGTGTCTGTATGTCCTGCTGCCTTGCTATTCAAACCAACATGCTTATCTTGATTTTTATATAAACATTTGGCCCATTGTTCTTTGCCTTCTTCAGGTATCTGCCTTCCAATATGCCTTCGTGTGAGCCAACATACTTATCTTTGATTTTATACTCACCATACTGGCCATTTATTATATTTGCCTTCTTCAGGTATCTGCTTATTATATGCCTTGATATTGAGCCAACATGCTTATGTGATTTTTATACTCACAACATTTTGCTTTCTTTTTCTTCAGGTATCTGCTTATTATATGCCTTGCTAGCTAAATAACATGCTTATCTTGATTTTTATATAAACATTTTGCTTGGTGTGCTATTTTGCCTTCTTCAGGTATCTGCCTTATTATATGCCTTGATGTTTTGATGTATGCTTATCTTGATTTTTATACTCACAACATTTTGGCCATTTGCTTTCTTTCTTCTTCAGGTATCTGCCTTATTATATGCCTTGCTATTCAAGCCAACATGCTTATCTTGATTTTTATACTCACAACATTTGGCCATTGTACTATTTTGCCTTCTTCGTTATCTGCCTTGTATATGCCTTCACTATTCAAACCAACATGCTTATACTTGATTTTTATACTCAACATTTTGGCCATTGTGCTATTTTGCCTTCTTCAGATATCTGCCTTATTATATGCCTTGCTATTCAAACCAACATGCTTATCTTGGATTTTTATACTCACAACATTTTGGCCATTTTATGCTATTTTGCCTTCTTCAGATATCTGCCTTATTATATGCCTTGCTATTCAAACCATATGTGTCTTGATTTTTATACTCACAACATTTTGGCCATTGTACTATTTTGCCTTCTTCAGGTATCTGCCTTATTATATGCCTTGCTATTCAAGCAACATGCTTATCTTGATTTTTATACTCATAACCTTTGCTTGTTTATGCTATTTTGCCTTCTTCAGGTATCTGCCTTATTATATGCCTTGATGTTTAGACCAACATGCTTATCTTGATTTTTATATAAACATTTTGGCCATTGTACTATTTTGCCTTCTTCAGGTATCTGCCTTATTATATGCCTTGCTATTCAAACCAACATGCTTATCTTGATTTTTATATCACAACATTTTTGGCCATTGTATGCTATTTACCCTTCTTCAGGTATCTGCCTTATTATATGCCTTGCTATTCAAACCAACATGCTTATCTTGATTTTTATATACAACATTTTGCCCATTTATGCTATTTTGCCTTCTTCAGGTATCTGCCTTATTATGTACCTTGATGTTTTGAATAACTTGTATCTTGATTTTTATACTCACAACATTTTGGCCATTTGCCTGTTTGCCTTCTTCCAGAGTATCTGCCTTATTATATGCCTTGCTATTCAAACCAACATGCTTATCTTGATTTTATACTCACAACCTTTTGGCCATTGTACTATTTTGCCTTCTTCAGGTATCTGCCTTGTTATATGCCCATGATGTTTGAACCAACATACTCATCTTGTTTGTTATACTCACAGGTTGGATTAAGCCTGTGAGCAATGACAAGGTTTTGGAGAGAATGCAAATGAAAAAGGAACTTATACTTAACATCACGAAGAGACAGTAAAAGTTTCTGGGACATGTAATGAGAAAAGAGGGCTTGGAGAATCCAATACTCACAGAATGGATAAAAGGAAAGTGAGACAAGGAATAGCAATATAAAACATACTTGATGGGCTTGAGCAAATGGATGGTGAAGTGCGGTTTGGAAGAGATACCAAGAGAAACAATGTTAAGATTGACAAGGGATAAGAGTAAGTGGAAGTCCATGATCACCTATGTCCTGAAACAACACGGCACATAAAAAAAGAATTGTTCAAGGGTCAGAATCACCTTCAGTGGCATGATAAACTTTTTGTCCACATACTAAATGATAAAGGTTATTATTACTCTACTTTTACTTTTAGTAGAACATTGGTCTCTTTGTATTCCTTGCCATAACTGCATGAGATGGAATGCATCCAGTTCTTGATCATATTTTCTTCTGTTGAGAGATTGACTCAAAAAGATATGATTCTGTGTTCTAAGAATTGCAGCTGATAGAGGATGGAATGTGTGACATTAAAATTCGAAGACTCATTGTCATGGCCAAGGACACATTTCAATGCTAGCCACAGTACTGAGAGATAGGAAAATTTCATTGGAAACAAAGAAAAGAATGTTGGATTACTATGTGATATCTGACCTTCTATATGGCAGCAAATGTTGGACAATCTTCTCAAGGATTAAGGAGAGGTTCGAGACAGCAGAAATGTGGTTCTACAGAAGGATGCTGAAGATACCATAGAACATATAAGCAAAGATGAGTTTGTTGGAGAGGATGCAAATGAGAAGAAAACTCATACTTTACATCAGGAAGAGACAGCTGAGGTTTCTGGCATATGTAATGAGGAAGAAAGGCCTGGAGAATCTAATACTCACAGGACATATATTTTTTGAATGTAGCATAGATGTGGCACAGAAGACTGTCCTGTGAGTATTAGATTCTCCAGGCCTTCCTTCTGTAGAACCACAGCAGAAATGTGATTCTACAGAAGGATGCTGAGGATACCATAGAACATGTAAGCAAAGATGAGGTGTTGGAGAGGATGCAAATGAGAAGAAAACTCATAATTTACATCAGGAAGAGACAGCTGAGGTTTCTGGCACATGTAATGAGGAAGGAAGGCCTGGAGAATCTAATATTCACAGGACAGTTAGAAGAAAATAGACAGGGGAAAGCCTTGTGAGATCTATTTGATAGGCTTGAGCAAATAGATGTTGGAACAGAATTTGGGAGAGATACCAAGAGGAAAAATATTGAGAGCAACAAGAGACAAGACCAAGTGAAAGTCCATGATTGCCTACCTTCTGAAAGGGACTCGGCACATGAAGAAGTCAATCCAATTTTCTTTAGTTTCTTTTTTGCTTGTTTATGCTTTTATCATTTTATTATTAAAGATGCCACATTTTGATAAAAGAAGGTCTGACAAGAAAGGTGAAACGTTCTCCCCTATACAGACAACAATGGGTAAATTGTGGCCATTTTATATTATCTGAATGTAGCATAGATGTGGCACAATGTTGAAATTATGGGGCACCTAGTGAGAATCAAACTCACTGTTTAGTCGTAATCAATCTAGTGAGACAATCTTGTTAACTATTACACTATGTTGAAGTGTCCATATCTTTACCAAGAATGAATAGTAATGAACTGGTAACAAAAAAGAAAGCACACGAAGAAGAAAAATAGATGGCAGAGAGATGTTTGGGAGATATACCAAGAGGAAAAATATCGAGAGCCACAAGAGACAGTTTCAAGTGAAAGTCTATGATCACCTATGTTCTGAAAGGGACACGGCATATGAAGAAGAAAAATGGATGGCGGAGAGATGTTTGAGAGAGATATCAAGCGGAAAAATATTGAGAGCAACAAGAGACAGGGCCAAGTGAAAGTCCATGATTGTCTTCATCCTGAAGAGATGCAGCACATGAAGAAAAAGAATTTTGAGTATAACAAACAAATCAAGCATATTGGTCAGAATAATAAAACATATAATAATGATAACTAGTGGAACCCGTGGAATTTCCATGGAAGGATAATTATGATTTCCTGAAAAAATTTTACTTTGTCATACTACAAATGATAGTAACATCTTCAAACATAATGGTATTGGATAATAAAATAACGATAACACAGAGTGTAATTTTATTAAAATATCTATAAAAGTAATGTCCTAGAAGCTACTTTACTGTAATCTTATATTATATTAAGTAGCATATGCACAGACCGTAACCAAAATACTGCACGCTATTTTGTGAGAGATTTTGAAAGAGAAAATGTTTTTTATTTTATTGATGAAAAATCATGGCTCCTGTGTTCATTATAAACAGAAAAGACCAACTGAGTAATGGCCAAGGATGGCCAGAAATTTTGTTATTAGATCACAGGATAGGACAACAAACCTACCTATTTTTACTATATTGTACAGTACATACACATATACACAAACACAAAATTACTGCTACAACCACCAGCTTAAGCTGCTATTGCTAAGATAATGCTATAGGCTCTCTCCTCCTACTCTCTCACTCTTTACTACTCTTCCATTTGGCAAAGGTGAGAGAAAGGCTGAGGAGAGTAGCGTTTATAGATTATAAAAAGATAGAGGGGAAGGAAAAGTTTGTGTAGAGCGTTAGTGTAACAGACGAAGGAACTAAGTAAATAACTAAGGAAGGAACAAACAGAATTATTATATGATTATTCATTTAAAATACTCTGACATACATTAGCATAGACTAAGTTTAGCTGTTTAAATTTTTTCTGTTAATTAACCCAAATATATTAATTCACACCAAAATATAAAAAAATTATATTTACTAAAATTCACACTAAATTCTCTCAGAGTGAGGCACTTCCATTGCACTCCATCTGGGTTGACCTTTGTGCTATTTCTAAGACTGGAATTATTTGATCATGCTCACTCTGATAAACAAGCCAAAAACAGATTAGTTTCACTTTTTTATAAATTGTAAAAAATACCTTCTAAGACCCTTAAATAATATTTGCACTGATGAAATGTGAATAACTCCCTGATTTTTGATAATTTTTCATTCTGAGGGTTGGAGTTGCTGTGAAGCAGGCTAAACCAAGATTGCCAAAAATTTAATAAAATACAAACAAACTTTGATCTAAAACTTATAATTCGAAAGAGTTCCAACAATTTATTAACAAAATTCAATTTAAAATTTATAGTTTCAAAAGAGTGTCAAAAAGTTGATAAAAACAGACAAATTTTGATTTAAAGTTTATAATTCCTTGGTGTGAATTAATATTTATGATAAGTAGCTTTACATTATTTTGGGTTACTAACAAAAAAAACAGTTTTATAATTAATACTTATGTCTGGTGTTTCATGAATTTTCCACACAGATGGCTAAAATAGAATTTAGGAAATTTATTAAAAAAATATTTGTGCCTGCTTGAAATCTATTTTAATAGCCCCACATCCACCCAAGACAGGGAAAAAAGCAACACCTGCTTTTTTGCGTTTCAGTTTAATTGAGAAAAAATTTTACTAATTAAAAAAAATGAATTTTCATTTTTTATTTTTATTTTAAATTAGTCACTGTGTTCCAAAATATCTGAAAACTGTCTCAGTCATATTTCTTTAAACATTCTGTCAGCATAAAATATTAGAAAACAGCGATAAAAATCCTAAATTAAAAAGTGTTGTCCAAAACAAGAAATGTTTTGTTTCTCTGGTAAAGGCTGTAAAAATAACATGTCCTCAAAATGATAGAGATAGTAGGAAAAAAAAAAAGAAAAAGAACTTTGCTATTTCAGAATACAGAAACAAGAAAAAAACAGACAGTAAAAATAAATGAATATTTTTTTAAAAAATTGTCACAAACTGACATTTTGCTGGTTGAAATTGCATTTAGAGAAGAGGAAGTAAATATAAACAATAGTAAAGAAAAATAATAAATAAAAAAACAGTAAATAAAAAATATAGAAAATAAGTGTATATAAAAAATCAAAATTAAATACAAATAAATATACAAGTTTATATGAAATATAAATAAGTTACAACAAATTTTTAAAATGTTTTTTTCATTTATTTATTTAGTTATATATTTTCCTACCAGAACTCACACAGTCAGTTAAATGCCATATATGATACCCGCTTGGGTGATCATGTCTCAAAACAGACATGACTGACTAGGCAAAAGATTTTCCTGCAGTAGGTTGCCATTAATTTCTGTGGTAGACTGGTTGCCAACCATGGCTATAGACCCCAATCTATCCTGCTATTTAACCCATAATTGGAGGGAGAAGAGACAGATTAATACCATTCCCAAGGGTATTTGCATGTAAGTGAATGCAACAAATTCAACTGAAATTCATACAAAGTGCCCATAACTTAACTGCACAACAGCCACAATTTTTTTGTATCAATAGCAAACCCTCAATCCCCACTCAAATCAATGAATATGAGGTCCTTACCTCTACAACAGACAAAGCTGAGTGCTTTGATTACAGATTCTCCACCAATTCGACATGCGACTCTTCTTGAGTATCTGTACCCAATTTCCTACCCCAAACCAAGGCCCAACTGAATGACATCCACATTACCCACTCGGTGGTCTCTAACATAATTTCAAATAATTTTATGACCACCATAAAGTGAACAGGGGTGATGGAATCCTAATCATTGTCCTGAAGAAATGTTATCCTGAACTCTCCTCTGTTCTCTCCAAACTCTATAACTACTGCCTCTCTGCTTCTTGCTTTCCTGCCTGCTGGAAATCCTCCTTCGTGGTTCCAATATATAAAAAATGGTGAACCCTCTGACTCCTCCAATTATCACCCTATCAGCCTCCTACCAAGTTTTGGCAAAGTTTTCGAGGCCATCATCAATGCCAGGGTGGTTCAACATATCACAGCCCACATACTCTTCTTTGACAAACAGTATGATTTCCACTTCACCAGGTCTACTGCTGATATGCTCACAACCATCACATGAATGGCAAAATCCGAACTGTTGCCCTAGATATTTCCAAAGCATTTGACAGAGTCTGGCATGCTGGCCTTCTATGCAAGCTGTGAAGTTATGGTATAACTGGACAATTGTTTCACCTTATCCAGTCATTCCTTTTAAATCGCACAATGAAGTAGTATTGAATGGATATGCCTCCCAATACTATCATACAAACGCGGGTGTCCCTCAAGGCTCTATTTTAGGTCCTATGCTTTTCCTTATCTACATTAATGATCTCCCAGATGTAATAAGATCCCAAGTAGGCATATACGCTGATGACACTACAGCTTACTCTCGCATTGATCAAAAATCTGCTGAGGCTGACAAAGCAAACCTTGTTGCCAAGCTTGAAAAGGATCTCCGATCTGTGGTGGACTGGGGTAAGAAATGGCTCATGAATTTTAATGCTTCCAAAATGAAGCTGCTGTCTATTAACCATCACAGACAGTCGCTCCTACCCACTATTAGCATGGATCAGGCTAGTCTCCCTGAAACCAAAACACCGCGTCTCCTTGGCTTAACTTTCGCAACAGATCTCAAGTGTAATGACTATATAGAATCCATAGCTAAATTCGCTGCTAAGAAAGTTGGTTCTCTGTGTAGGGCCAGGAAGTTTTTTCCACCTGAAACAATACTGCACATTTATAAATCTACCATCCATCTGTGCATTGAATACTGCTGCCACATCTGGTTGGGTTGGTTGGGTGCTCCTGCTATCCACCTAGGTGTCCTTGACAAAATCCCATGGAGAATCTGTAATGTAATCGATCCTGACTTGGCAGCCCAGACACAATCACTTTCTCACCAGTGCAATGTGGCTTCTTTCTGTCTCTTCTACAAATAATTTTACGGCTTCTACTCTGAGGAACTTAGCTCACTGGTGCCTCCTATATATAAATTTGTTCGAGCCACAAGATTAGTAACTAGGTCCTTTTTTTTTTAATCATATCACCCCGAGCAAGGTGGTAATGCCACTAATGTGCAGGCGGCTACATAGGCGTGAAGAGATTGGAAAAGAGAAAACCGGAAACCACATCCTAAACAGGAAACAAGGGATGAGCCTCTTCACCTGTTCAATAGATGTGGGTGGAGTGTGAACCGGGCGATAGTTTAGTCTATCTACTCCAGCAGCTTCTTTTCTTGCACTTCCTGCCTGTGGGATTCCATTCCATCTACTTGCTTTCCCAACAGCTACAATCTCCAAAAATTTAAATGTAAAGTCAATAGTCATCTTCTATCTCATTGACCTGCATCCTTTCTCTCATGCTCCTTTCTCTGTCCACTCCACTCTCATCAGTATTCACATCCTTCTCTTACCCACTTCCTGACATCCCCTATAACCTGTCACTCTCTCTTCTATGTAATCCCCTGTAAAACAGTGGCAGTAAAATGCCTTGCTTGGGGCAATATGATTATAAACAAAAAAAAAGTTTCAAGATCCATAAATACAATTCTTTGCTTATTAAAGAAATATTATTAAAGATTTAATTTATATATGGTTTTATCTTTTTTAATCCACTTTTTCCTTTTTAGATAGATGTTAAAAGTGCTTATAATTGATCCCTGGCTTTTAAAGAAAATGACAACAGTACAAGAGGAAGCAAAATAGATCCTTGTTTATAGAGACGAAACTGAACCTTCAAGACCAGTACTATTACAGTAAAATGTATGAAAAAAAAAACCCAACAAAAAACCACCAAATCATGTTAGCATCCATGTCTGGCACAAGAGGTTCATAGAAACAGAAAGTGTCTGGCAGAAAACAGAAATTGAGGATCATCTAGATGTTCAGCATGCAACAAATGGAGCCCATATCAAGTTGTGTTTTGATAAGACTATATAAAAATGTATTTGTTTACCTATGTTTATATATATAATGATGTATTTTTTCTTAAATTTGTATATATAATGATGTATTTTTTCTTAAATTTTCTTTTTTAAGGGAGTGATCTTTATTTTTATTCCGTTTTTTGGGGGGTCTTTGTGAATTTCAATTGTGTAAAATCTTCTGTACAATAAAGATGGAAGCTGATGATGGTTTGCCTGAAATAAGTCTAAACTTCAGATTTACCATGAAATAATGTGTCTGTCTTAATTTTTTCTTATATATATATATTTAGGCAGCAAATTTTCTTTTAAACATGTCATATTAAATAAATTGTAAACAATATGTTTGCTTATTTTTAATAAAATCTGTTTATACTCATGGGTAATGTTTCACATATAACAATCAAAAGATGTCAGAAATGAGCTGTGACATTGACATGTTATTTTCATTCAGTTCTTAAGGCACCCAAGTACCCATCTTCAGGTGTGTGAGTTATGGTAACAAATGTAACCAGAAAACTGTGTTGTTAAAATTTACTGTACATTTTTTTCCTGCTTCAAATATAGCAGTTGACAAATTGCTAGTGTTCATTAGAACGTGAAAATTATCCAAAATAGAATTTTTTTATATGTTGTAATGTCAAGGTTATGCACGTGTTAAAGTATGAAAAAACTGTTCTTTTTACAAACATTTTAGAACATTACAACATTTTTTTCATACTTTGAAGTGAAGTTGCTGAAAGTGCTTGGAAAGTAAAAAATTATGGAACAATTTTACATTCCTTATCTCCAGCAAAAAAAACATGGAAGAATACTGGAAAAATTAAATAAAAAATTCATAAAATTTTTCCTACTGTCTGATTTTAATGAAACATATATATATATATATAGTCATCTGCAGATAGATCTGTTTCGCTATATCACAGCTCATCAGTATGGTAAGACATCCAATTGCTTTTAACCCAGGATTGAAACCCGACCAAATTAGCATCAGTTGGCGATTCTACCTCTGAGCTACGGCCACTTGGTAGAAGGAGGCAGACTTTTAGTGTAAGATGTATTATATGCTAGTAACCAGAGTGCTCTAATTTATTACTGAATGAACGATGCGTATATATATATATATATATATATACATACGCATCTATATATAAACATATCACTCTCTTATACCGTAGCCAGATGCACTCCAACTACCAACTAGATGAAAACATCCTAAAAAAACTCATAAATACTAATATTTCTCCAACAGACTCTAACAAAAGAATTAAATTCATTATATATTACACTAAATCCACTACATCTAATTCATTTGTCCGCAACGACTCTTCCCCCAACGTTAGTGATTTGCAAAAAACCAATGTAGTATATAAATTCATATGTCCATTTAGAGAATGTATCTCTAACAACCTCAATAATATCTACATCGGCCACACCACAAATTCGCTCTCACGGCGTCTGATGTTGCACTTAAATAAAAATTCAAATATATTCCGTCATTTAGAACAACACGGTTATCAACGCACACTTCTGAGGAAAACGCTTGTTGATAACACGTACATACTCAAACAAGAAAATAATAAGCAGAAACTAAAAATCCTCGAAGCACTCTACATTAAACAATTTAAACCTGGTTTGAATACAATCAATTTCGATATTTCCAATAACGTACTCAAATGTCTGTAATCAGACCAGGGACCACAACACCACTATTTTGTCACTGTCTTCGGCCATCCGCCACGGTAGGGATGGACTTATATTTTCAATTCAATTATCTTTATTGTTAATAGCTTAAATGTTCTATGTTTACTGTGTGTTAATATTTACTCTTTGATAATGGCTTATGTGAGCCGAAAGCTTAGACCCGATAAAAAATTCAACAAATACTGTGATTTTTTGTTGTCTTTCAACGACATCACCATCAAGTATATCAGACGGTATGAACGGATCCTACACAAAATTAATAGACAAAACTTGTCTATATTATTCAATGAAACCTGCATTAATGAAAAAATGCTGGCAAATTACACACAATCTATATATATATATATATATATATATATATATATATATATATATATATGTATATATATATATACGCATATATGTATATGTAAAAATATAGTTTTAAGTCGTGCTATAATGTGCTCATTATCAGAGATAGATAAGTGCTCAATATCAGAGATAGAGCATATATATATATATATATATACACAAACACACAAAACAAAATTTATTAAAGTATTGCCACTTTAGTTTGTTTAGTCATGGCACTATGAGTAATTTATATGCTTTTCTTTTGGTTATAAGAATATTATTCATTATATAGTTCAGAATATGCTTAAGATTGTTACTAGTTTATGGAAAGGAGAATTTTGGATCTAAAGCTGTACAAAGCTCTCTGAAGACATCGGAACACACCAATTCTCTACTCTTACTTCTTTTGAAAAGTGTGGCTGGTTCTACCAAAACCTTTATGACTACAAGCAAATGATCTGTGAATTGCAATTCATTTCTAAAACTTAACTGTTAAGCCCATACATTGAAAATGACAAGAAAGTTCAGTTTATATATATATATATATATATATATATATATATATATATTATTTTACTACCAGTTCAATTGAGAAAATAGAAAACTCAATAAAAAACATTAAAAAAATCTTTTGTTCTTTTATTTGTTGACTAATTAGAAAATGTAAAACCTAATAAACTTCTTCAACAGTCATTAATTATTTTTGAGAGTGTTTTTCTTTATTTTAAATATAAATTATTTTAGTTTATTTTCAGCAATCTTAAAAACAAGTGTAATAACAAGACAAAAAATAAATTTGAAAATATTAAAAACACAAAAAATTAAAATCTGCATGAAAAATGAGCAGAGAAAGATGGAAAATAAACAGAAATTCTTTCATTGGCTAATCTAATTTTCTCTTTCACCTCCTACCAAAACCTAACAACCCTGTTTTGAAGTCAAGTCAGTTACTTTTATTACCTCACTGACATTCTTTTCAATTTACTTCAAGTCAGCATTCCTATCTCATAGCAAATATTTCATTTTATTTTCAAATGGAAGCTCATCTATGAGCAAAAAAACTTAGAAATCAGAAAGAAAAAAAGAAAAAACTGAAATATAGAATGATTGATAGATGAATTAAAGCCAACTGGACATTACTTGAACAGCATTATTTCTAAGACTAATGTTTTAAAATGGTTTTGGATGAGAAAAACCTGAGAGTTTTCTCAAAGACCAATGTTTTTTTTTGACATTGTAAACATGTGGTACAGAATCCCAAAGAACTGTTCAGAAATACCTAAACTGTCAGCTGTATATAACAGTTTTCTAAGATTAATGTTTTAAAATGGTTTTGGACAAGAGAAACCTGAGAGTTTTGTCAAAGAGCAATTTTCTTTGAACATTGTAGACTTGTGGTACAGAATCACCAAGGACACATTTCAAAAGCTAACCAGAATACTGAAAGACATGAAAATCTCATTGGAAACAAAGAAGAGAGTGCTAAATTGTTAGGTGATATCTGTCCTTCTGTATGGCAGTAAATGTTGGATGATCTCCTCAAGGATGAAAGAGGCTTGAGGCAGCAGAAATGTGGTTTTACAGAAGGATGCTGAGGATACCATGGACTGAGCATGTGACTAACAATGAGGAATTGGTGAGAATGGAAACAAGGAGAAAGAGACAGATGAATTTTCTTGGACATGTAATGAGGAAGAAGGGCCTGGAGAGTTTAATACTCACAGGATAGATAGAGGGAAAGAGAGACAGAGGAAAGCAGTGCAATACTTACTTGATGGGCCTGAGCAGGTGGATGGCAGAGTCGGGTTTGGGAGAGATACCAAGAGAAAGAATTTTTGAGAGCAACAATGACAGAGCAAAGTGGAAATCCATGATCGACTACATCCTGAAGAAGAAGAAGATATCACTTTCCAAACAAATTGACTAATAGAAGACAAAGTTCCTGCTTTCCCTTCTGAGGCTAATGTAGTGATGATGAAAAAGACTATGCTGATGTCATAGGTATTCATAGTTGTGATAAGAATGATCTTCAACGAAAAAAATCAACATCCTCTATCAAGAAATAGAATTTAAGATTAACCATTCCAATGCAGTGATGTCTTCTTCTTCTATATGCCATGTTCTTTCAGAACATAGGCGATCATGGCTTTCCACGTCTCCCTGTCCCCAGTGGCTCTTAGCACACTTTCTCCTGTTGCACCATGCAACCCTAGTTCCTTCATCCACCTGATCAGGTCCTTCAAATGTGTTATCCACTGCTTTCCTCTGTCTCTTTTTCCCTCAACCTGGCCTGTTAGTAACAAGTTCTCCAAGCCCTCCTTCCTCATTGCATGTACCAGGAACTTTAGTTGTCTCTTTATGATGCTCAGTATTAATTTCCTTTTTGTCTCCATCCTTTCCAAAACCTCGTCATTGCTCACATGCTCGGTCCATGATATTCACAGCATACTTCTGTAGAACCACATTTCAGCTGCTTGAAGTCTTTTCTTCATCTTTGAAAATATTGTCCAACATTCACTGCCATATTGAAGAACTGACATCACATAGAAATCCAGTACTCTCCTCTTTGTTTCTAGTGAAATTGTCCTGTTTCTTAATACTTTACTCAATTTCTGGAATGCTTCTTTCGCCATGCCAATTCACCTTTGGATCTCAGTGTCGCACTTTCCATCTTCTGCTAGAACACTTCCTAGGTATTTATGTCACAGACCATGAAAACCATAAAAAAATTCAGGATGTGGAATTAGTAAATGATAAACGCTTCAGTTACCTAGACATATCGATCAGTTATAACTAATATAAGAGATAAAGAAACAGAATACACTGTGTCAGGGGTAGTTTTACCCAACACTGCAAATTGTTTAAAACAAGAACATTAACTTAAAAACTCAGGTCATGTTATTAAATAGCCTTGTTAGATTGAGACTTCTGTATAGATGTCATGCATGTCATCATACCTGTTCTGAAATACCTAAGCTGTTAATTATATACAACTGCCTTTTAAGATCAATCACAAACAAAGAACTACTTAGGGTGAAATGATTAAAAAAAAAAAATTGAGAGTCCTTGATGGTTACTTGTATTGACAAACATGTTAAGAAAGCGAGATAGCACAATTAGTTTGTCTGTAAACACTTTATATATTATTTTAATATTTACTCATTCAAATTAATTTTCTATAGGGGTCAGTCAGTTAATTGCCATACGTGATACACGCTTAGGCGATCATGTCTCGAAAGAGACATGACTGACTGGGCAGAAGATTATCCCGCAGTAGGTTGCCATTGCTTTCTGTGGTAGACTGGTTGCCGACCAAGGCTATAGAACCCAATCTATCCTGTTATTTAACCCATAACTGGAAGGAAGAGACGGATTAATACCTTTCCCAAGGGTATTTGCGCGTAAGTGAATACAATGAATTCGGCTGGAATTCGAACTCGGTTCCCCGATTTCTCATTCCGAGCCGATATCCACTGCACCACAACGCACATAGGAATGTGAATAAACATCTAAGTATTGAAAAAAATAAACAACATTTTTTCAGTAACTTGTCTGTTTTATAGATAGGTGTGTTGACCCTACCCAAACACATTCCTCCTACGGGTGAGGTCAGTTAAGTGTCATACATGATACATGCTTGGGTGATCATGTCTCTTTCAATTCATGCCTGACTAGGTAAAAGATTTTCCTGCAGTAGGTTGCCATTTCTTTCTGTGGCAGATTGGTTGCTAACCCAAACTACAGAACCTAATCTGTCCTGCTATTCAACCCATAACTGGTGAGAGAAGAGATGGATTAACACCTTTCCCAAGGGTATTTGCACAAAGTGAATGCAACAAAATCAACTGGAATTTGAACTTAGCTCTCTGATTTCTCATTCTGAGTCAATATCCACTGTACCACAATGTACATCCCCTTAATATCGTTTACCTACAAGCATGTTTTTTCAAACACACAGATGCCTACATATGTAGAAATCTTAATTACCAAAATCAATCAATATTTTTTATAAATTCTTAAAAGCAAAGACAAAATTCTTAGAAAAGGATGAAAAAAAATGTATTTGTCAATAATTAAAATTTAATTCAGAAGCCAACAAAAATATAAAAGTTTCCCACTTCATCATTTCTCACCTGTTCTGAGGTGTAATCAAATGGGAATATTCAACAAATTAAATACACTGTAACTCATGTTTTAACATTTATTTGAAAGGGGGAGAACTCTAAATAAGTATTTCAAACCTTTTTAACCCTTTAAGGCTGGAAGCACATAAATGTGCCTGCAAGGTTCACACACTTATAGTGAGCACTTGAATCAAGTTGTGCTATATTTCAGTATGCATCATTGACACCCATTACATGATCAACTGGAGGCATTAGAATTCTACAAGTTGTTAATTTCCCAAACCATATATTGTGGTCTGAATTTTGTATTATTTGAAAGGAAAATCAATATATTCTCATAGGAAATGAACTTGTATGACTTGATTTGTAATGGTTTTTTTGTGATATATCAATTTAATTGTGCTTACATCACATATTCAGATGTTTTAACAATTTAATTTTTTTCTTAATCATATCATCCCAAGCAAGACACAAGTGTTACTAGATGTAAAAGAATTAGAAACCAAAACATTAATTATGAGCAGAAAGCAAAAAGAATAATCAGGAAGACAGTAGATAGCAATTGACATTGTATTTAAATTTTTGAAGATTAAAGTTGGCTGGAAAGCATGGAGCTGGATGAGAGTTCCATAAGTGAGAACTACAGGAGAAGAAACTTTTATCAAAGAACTTATGGCTACATTTAACTATTTCAACTGTAAAAAGATTGAGATATTCCTGCCAATATAAATATATTTCCAAATAAAAATAAAAACATTACTGTAAATTGGTGTGACTTTGATGCCAGTCTAGTACTGTGCTTAAATTCATAAAGTCTAGGAACCATAGTGAACAGCTCATTCAAAAAAATACCATGAAAGTATTTAAAGAAAAGATGCAGAGATGCAACCTTATGGCAGTGAGAAAGTGGCTGAAACCAAATTGCCAAATCTGGACTGAAAATATTGCTGATTCTTCTTTTTTTTTAACAAGCAGAACAAGTGAAAAGGGCTGATCAGGTTAACAAAATAATTAAGTTAATATCATTTTGTTAATATTTCAATGTGTTGCATGAGAAACAAAGACAATGGATATTTTCATCTATTGTCTGGTTCAAACTCCTAATCTTTTGAATATGAGTAGAGGTTTCTCCCTTGTTTCTTATTTAGGATTAGGGTCCTTCTAAAGTCTTCTCATACTCTTTTACTCCCATTAGACGCTTTTCTCTTAGTGGTATTTTTGTCTTGGTTGGATTGAGTTGATGAAAAAACAAAAGAAAAAGAAAAGATTGCCAAGTTATGACCCTATATTCTACAAAAGTAGTTCTCAAATGGTACAGCATGTGTCATAGGTGTGGTGGAAGAGATTAGCAGGTGAGGCAAAAGGATTGAAAAGTAATCAAAGATTTAGAAACAATTTCAAAAAATTAATATACCAAAAACAAATATGTTTTTAAAAGTTAAAATATGTTTTTAAAAGTTAAAATATGTTTTTAAAAGTTAAAATATTATTATGGAATACTTGTAATTGAACGCATAAATTTCAGTTTAAATAGTTATAAATAATTATTGACTGAATTTATCATTTTGATATTTTTGCTTTATATCAAGTATTAAGAATATAGTAACTAGGGTCTGCAAACTGGAGAAGAGAGTTAACAATGATAATATTCTGACTTCAAATCCACAGTTATCTTCCTTTAATGCTCTCTTAGTTTTTTATTTAGAAATGAACATTTTATCATATAAAATTTGGTGAGGCTCAAGCAAAGTTTGAGAACCCATACTTTGCAGGGAAGTTTACATGGTTGACATACATACATACATAGAGTAAACTATGAAAACTTTTCTAAAATTCAGATGTTTTTCTCATTGTTAAAACTTGTACCAGTCATGTTCTAAAACAAAAAATTATCCTCATGACCCACCCATTAAACACAGAAAGAAGAAAGTTTTTTCTGCTTGTAGAAAGTTGGTTGATGAAGCTTGATATTGACAGCTTCTAAAATATGTAAATGTTTAGGCAACTGAGTTTTTTGCAATACCCTAAATGCTGATTATATGAGTCAAAACAACTTATGGTTGAAGTCTTGGATTGGACAGCACATACCTACTCATATAAGATAGGGAGAAGTGTACCTCAAGGTGGTGTAATGGTTAACAAGCTTGTTTTGCTAGAATCATTACAATTGAGTTGTGAGTTCTCACTGGATGTCCCTTACTTTCAACCTTGTGCTCCATCTAAGCTATGCTTAGTAAATCACCATATAAGAAAGATAGTCACAGTATTTGTTTGACTCATGAATCAGCAATTGGACTACATTTAGTGAGCAACTTGGGTTGCGCTTTGAAACATTCTGATGAAGTACTTAATGTAAAATTTGCTCCATTATTTTAAAAACAACATATAAATTCTGTATTGAAAAACTTTTGTTCAAATATATATAAGGCTAGGATGGGCTCTTAAAACTTGAATGACAATCTTCCTAGATATAGTGTTTTGATAAAAACACTCAGCGTACTAGAACTATCATGAACGTCTGAGTTGAGAATAAGGAAGAGCAATTGGACTTGTAAAACCTTGCCTGAAATCATTATAATAAACCCTTTGCTTGAAATCATAATAATAAATCTTTTACCTGAAATTATTATAATAAATCCTTTGCCTGAAACTATTATAATAAATCCTTTGCCTGAAACTATTATAATAAATCCTTTGCCTGAAACTATTATAATAAATCTTTTACCTGAAACTATTATAATAAATCCTTTGCCTGAAACTATTATAATAAATCTTTTACCTGAAACTATTATAATAAATCCTTTGCCTGAAACTATTATAATAAATCCTTTGCCTGAAACTATTATAATAAACCCTTTGCCTGAAACTATTATAATAAATCCTTTGCCTGAAACTATTATAATAAATCCTTTGCCTGAAACTATTATAATAAATCCTTTACCTGAAACTATTATAATAAATCCTTTGCCTGAAACTATTATAATAAATCCTTTGCCTGAAACTATTATAATAAATCCTTTGCCTGAAACTATTATAATAAATCCTTTGCCTGAAACTATTATAATAAATCCTTTGCCTGAAACTATTATAATAAATCCTTTGCCTGAAACTATTATAATAAATCTTTTACCTGAAACTATTATAATAAATCCTTTGCCTGAAACTATTATAATAAATCTTTTACCTGAAACTATTATAATAAATCCTTTGCCTGAAACTATTATAATAAATCCTTTGCCTGAAACTATTATAATAAACCCTTTGCTTGAAATCATAATAATAAATCCTTTGCCTGAAACTATTATAATAAATCCTTTGCCTGAAACTATTATAATAAATCCTTTGCCTGAAACTATTATAATAAATCTTTTACCTGAAACTATTATAATAAATCCTTTGCCTGAAACTATTATAATAAATCCTTTGCCTGAAACTATTATAATAAATCCTTTGCCTGAAACTATTATAATAAATCCTTTGCCTGAAACTATTATAATAATTTTTTTTTTGCCAGGCTGGACATATCTTTTTTGTGAAAGATTATTCTCAGTCCTTTTTCAACAACAAAAAAAGCACACTTATGTATGCATGTAGGTAGGAGGAACTAGTAAGATCTAAGCTACCAGTGTCTCTTTTAAACTAATTTTCTTGCAAAAGCATGAATCTAATTTTCCCTGCATCATATCTTGAATATATGACCTGAATAAAAAGAATGAGGGTTATATTGTACAAGTTTCCTTCAATGTATTTTAAAATGAGAATAGATGATCTACTTAGAAATGAATGGCTGCACACCAACCGGGCTTATAATTATTTTCTTTTTTGTTTTAAAAGCATCTCCCAGGAAGAACATTACTTTTTTTTTTAAAACAAGTAAAGCAGTGCAAGAATCTTTTGTTTTTCATGTCTGTACAATACCAGGTGATCTTGCTGACAAAGAAAGAGCGTAAAAGTTATTAAAACCTTAACTGGAAAAGACAGACAGACAGTCAGGATAAACTAACACCTTTACCAAAGAAAAAGATAGATAAATAAGGATTGGAATGCTGTTATTAAAGAACTGTGGGTGGCGGTCTGGGTGTTAACACTATCAGCATGAGAAGCAAAACGGATAGGATGTATTCTTCACTCCAAAGAACTACAAGGAGAGAAAAAGGAAATAGGCTATACACCATCTTTTTCTTGCTGTCACCTAGTTTCATCTTCTTTAGCTTTTCTGCATTAAATTAACTGTCACTGCTGATAATAATAACCAGAATGGAAGAATAAGCAAGAATTTGGATTGGCAAGAGCAGAAGACATCTTTTTTTTTTTAGTCTTTTTCACTATCTTCTATTTTTTATATATTCTTTTTCCTTTTTTTTAATTTTTTATCCCTTATCTAGTTTTGGTTCCAGCTGGTTCCACTCCTTTCCCTAACTTGCTAACTACTTAAAGTGCTAATTTTATTTTCTTTGTGAGTAATTCAAGACCTGTCCGTGAAATATATTGGCAATAGGTGGGAGTAACATTCCATCCAAAGAAGAAGAAAAAAGCAAAACAAAAATGAGAATTGGATGACCAGGGTGTATCTTATTGATCACATGACACCATCTCCACTTTTTTCTTCTTTCACTTCCCCAGCATGTCATTGACATAGCACAAGCTGGCCACTAACAATGATGTCTCCATTGATGGACCACCAACTGAAAAGACTGCACCATTTCAGCTTTCCCCAGTTTCTGCATGTATTTTTCTATCTTCTTTCATTGGAGAGCTCAGTTTTATATTAGCATCACACATAATGCTGAGTTAATTTTATTTTCAACACTATTAATACTGGTCAGAGCCATGAAACAAAATCTTTTTATCAACAAGGAAATAAAACAAAATTATTTCTTACCTAGCCTAATATTCTTAAATGTGGAATTTGGGGAGAGAGAGAGTAATGGTTATCAACATGAAAAAAGGAATTGGCAAGTTGGGTTCAAAATTTAGTCTAGTCTGTTGCATTCAATTCTGTACTATTTCTCTTTAATGAATCTATCTTTTCTATGCTTATTTTTTTTTATTCGGTTGAGCTAGCTCGGAAATTCATGAGTTTATCATGCTAAACATGGTCCTGCATTAAGTTTGGAAGGTCATAATGGTGGCATTCTGTGTCATAATATAATCAGTCAATATATGGTGATTTCTGGGCAACCAGTTCATTTGCACCATGACTAGGTGTCCAGGGCATTAGATCACTCACTAGTTCTTGTTTTACATATCAGTTGTATCCTTCAAAGTGCATTCTGTGTTTGCATAAGACTGTAGAAATGTCATGGATGTGGTTTAATTGGATTTTGTCTTCAAGAGATGTTGATTATAGCTCTCAGTATCAGGTTCCATTTAGCTTATACTTTTGGGTTTTAGTTAATAACCAAGCAGTGGCATTATATATTAAAACCATCTCTACTGTGGCTCAAAAGAATCTCTGAGATTGTCTGATAGATCAGATAACATCCATTTCATTTTCAGATTACATCCATTTTATTCAAGGCAGCCCAGGCTTTAGCTACATCAATTTTCACATCATTTTCAGTAGAATTTATCTCACTTCATTAGTATGTAAAAGATTCAACAGATTTTATTAGCTCACCTGAGACAGTTTGTTATGAGCCTTGCTGGTTGAAGCCTATGAATTCAGTTTTTGAGATGATGTGGCATTGGTAATGGTCACTGCAGTGATAGCTCAATTATCTGCATAGTCAAATCTCTAGCCTTGGGTGGAAACCAGTCTGAGTGAAGGAAAACTTTGAGCTCCAACCATAGGAAGGCATACTCCTTTTCTTAAGAAGTTATAATAATGCATAGGTAATAAAGAAAAAGAAATTCTTAACAGCTTTCAGTTTTATCTATAAAATTTCACTCACAAGTCTTAGGTCAGCTAATGGTATGGTTTTCATGCTTTCCTTCTTTTTTACTACTGTTCATCCAAGACAAGGCACAAGAGCACCTGATGGTAGATGTTACAGTGAGAATTTACATTAGCATATAAAGGAACAAGCACTGGGAGTATAAAGCTAAAGCAAACTTTAGAAAAAACTGGAAACCCAATCCTATCAGGAAACTAGGGACTAACCTCTTCTCCTGTTCAAAAGATTGAGGATGGGAATGTAAATGATTAGTCTTTTATAACAACCACATTGAAACTCCATGAAAATTCATACTTATTTTATAATCTTTTTGGCGTGATATTCTATAGCATGAGACTGGTAAAATAAAACATTGCCTATTTAATTTCTACTAACAGTTAAGATAAAACTATTTATTTTTCACAAATGTTTAAGCAATATAAGGCCCAATAGCCACTCAAACTAGAAGGTTACTATGTGGACTATTGTAAGAAACACTCTTGTATATATATATATATATATATATATATATATATATATATATATATATATATATATATATATGTAAGACTGCTAAAAAGTTTTAAGTTAAAAATGTTTTGAATCTTTATAAATATTTCAATAGTTAAACATTTTTTAGATACACTTAAAAAATTTTCTTAAAACAACATTTAAAAGTATTATTACAGTTAGATCTATGTTTAAAAATATTCAAACTCTATTGTTTTCTATATCACACGATGTACACATCTCGCAACGGACACTTCAAGTTTAAAATCATTTGTTTCTGATGAAATATTAAATTTATATATATATGATAATAGAAATAAATAAATAAATACTGTCAAAAAACATTTGTAACTTACACTTTTTAGTTGTTTTTTCTATACATATTAAGACAGTGTATGCGGATTATCATTATGCTATATATATATATATACATATATATATATTTCCCTCCAGTTACGCTCATGTTTCAACCTCTCTTGGTTTCAGGGCAGCATTGGCTCAGTTCATAAGAGAAACAATGGCAAGGCAGCATTGGCTCAGTTCATAAGAGAAACAATAGCAAGGCAGCATTGGCTCAGTTCATAAGAGAAACAATGGCAAAGCAGCATTGGCTCAGTTCATAAGAGGAACAATGGCAAGGCAGCATTGGCTCAGTTCATAAGAGAAACAATGGCAAGGCAGCATTGGCTCAGTTCATAAGAGAAACAATGGCAAGGCAGCATTGGTTCAGTTCATAAGAGAAACAATGGCAAGGCAGCATTGGCTCAATTCATAAGTGAAACAATGGCAAGGCAGCATTGGCTCAGTTCATAAGAGGAACAATGGCAAGGCAGCATTGGCTCAGTTCATAAGAGAAACAATGGCAAGGCAGCATTGGCTCAGTTCATAAGAGAAACAATGGCAAGGCAGCATTGGCTCAATTCATAAGAGAAACAATGGCAAGGCAGCATTGGCTCAGTTCATAAGAGAAACAATGGCAAGGCAGCATTGGCTCAATTCATAAGAGAAACAATGGCAAGGCAGCATTGGCTCAGTTCATAAGAGAAACAATGGCAAGTCAGCATTGCCTAAGTTCATTAATGAGATAATAGTGAAGCAGCATCATCTCAGTTCATTAGATAGACAATACCGAGACAGCTTCAGCTCAGTTCATTCTCTTTACTACCAGTTATTAAACTTTACTACTGGATATGAAGGCTTTTGCTGTGTGTTTTCTCTTTAACAGTGCCTTATTATTTTAGTTTTTTGCAATAATTATATTGTTGGGTAGTGGAGAATATATATATCCACTCTATTATAATAATAGTTGTGCTCTTTAATAAAATTAAACTAGTAATAATGGACAAATGTCTCTGAATACCATGGATGGGTTAGGGTTAGTGATACTTTTGCGAAGCATATTTCACTTAGTTCAAGTGAGTGATATTATGCAGTTAACATACATGTTTTGCTTAAAACTAGATCTCTATCTTGCCATCTACGCGTAAAGACATTCTGGCCCCTGACCATATTAACACTGTTATTTTTCAATTTAAATGTAGTTGCGGAGTCGGCTACATAGATAGAATCATGCAACGTTTATTCAGAGCTGTTCGTTCCTGGTTACCTTCCTCTCTTCAGGAAGGACTCCAATTTATCAGATGATCCACTATAGAAGACCCATATATGTTTCAAATGGTATCACCAGATTAAAAGTTCTTGTTGAGTATTTTATCAGGCATATGTTTTTTAATCCTAACATTTATGCATGGGCTTGGTGTATATGTCAGCGAACAACTCCCCCTAGCCAGGGTCACATCTCTTGAATCCCTTGATCATTCCTTCATGTGCTTCCGTCTCTCACTTCTAAATGTAGGGTCAATAGACACCTCCTATCACACTAACTCCCAACTATTCTCACAACACTCTCATCTACCCAACCCTCATTCTCGGTATCCTCACCCGCCTATCACCCACCCTCTGTTATTTCCTATATTTAATCAGCCTTTCTCCACTCTACGTAGCCCCCTGCACAGTAGTGGCAGTGACATGCCTTGCTCGGGGTGAAACGCTTATAAAAAAAAAAAAAATGTTAGGATTAAAAAACATATGCCTGATAAAATACTCAACAAGAATTTTTAATCTGGTGATACCATTTGAAACATATATGGGTCTTCTATAGTGGTTCATCTGATAAATAATCTGAGTTGTACTGCTAATTTTAGAGTGAACTTTGGCCAGATCGCATTCGTTGTTTCATCTGAAGGTGTTGGAGATGTGGTTTATCAGGTCCAGGTAGCCCTCATTTTGTAAACAAAGAGAGTATTTGCTTGGGCTTGCTCTGTTGGGTTTCTAACATCTTTAGATGTAATAACGTTTACCAAATATCAAAAAAAAATTTTTTCCTTGATATCAAATAAGATTTTTTCATCGTAAACTGAATTTTGAAGGCTAAATAAAACCTCTGAGTAAATGGTATCATGGCTGAGACTAAGAACTACAATTATACCTACTTAGAGCCAAACTCAAAGCAAAAACTAAAATAAAAGGGCTGAAAAAATACAGACATACAGGCAGATAAACAGACATACACACAAACATCTAGCCTTATATATATATATTATCGATTTTCTGCACTATTGTAAGAACTGCAACCTTGAAACTTCTGAATATCATTTCTTATGTCTTTGTCTATGAGTGTATCAAATTTGATTAAAATCAAACCACTCCTTCTATAACCCGATTTTTTTGATTATCAATTTTTGATATTTATCGGAGGTACTTCGATACAAAATCTAGCTAAGAACACTCACAGGCACTTATAGTACAACTGTGTAAATTTTCAAGAAAATTGCTTCAGCCGTATCAGAGTCTATAGGTAATGGACACACACACACACACACACACACACACACACACACACACACACACACAGAGAAAATTCCAATTATAAATAAGTGTAGATTAGATTTATATATATATATATATATTTCCTCCTGTCATGTTCAGGGGTGATAACTTGTGAGAAAACAGCTAATATCTTGCTGTCATTTTTGACAGCAGGTGAACACTTGTACTAACATAGGAAAGGACAAGTGTTAGGAGTATAGAGCTGAAGCAGACTTTAGAAGGAAATAGAAACTTAATCCTCAACAAGAAACAAGGAATAAACCTTTTTCTGTTAAAAAAAATGGGGAGAACTTTAAACCAGACAATGGTGAAATTGTCAGCCATAGTAGGATTTGATCCTGCGTTGCATAACTGGAAGGTTTATATGAATATTTGGCTATTTGCCTATAAAGCATTGAATGCAACAGTCAGTATATTAAATTGCAACTATGTGTACTCCAAAATCATTTTCTAACCTACCTCACACTTTCAAATGACAAGGGTAGAATTATGGAATGCTCTAATTTTTTACTGTATGTTTAATTTTGGGCACATATTTACTTATCTATTAATATATTTTTTATTGTTGTTGCTGTTACAATTGTGACAGTGATTTTTATTTTCTTTCTTCTTCCTATTCTGTACAATTCTCTCTGTATTTTTTCTTCTTTTTTATTTCTTTTCTTTTTTATTTATTTATTCATTCTTCTACTTTACTTCTTCAAGCTCTTATCAATGTCTCTTTTTCTTCGCCTTTTCTCGTTGTTCTTAATTCACTACACTGCAACATTCCTACGTCTGCATTTTCTCTTCCCAGCTCATCCCAAACACTTGCATCTTAATGACCCAGTCCACCAAAATATGAGGCTTGAGTAACTCCAACAGAGTTTCAGCTTCCCACCCCAATAAAAAGTGGAGTCACATTTAAGCAGGCATTAGTTGAATGGCTAAAGACATTTTCATTCTAATGGGTGGGATGGAGAGTTGACTCCCAGATATTACCTCTCCTACCCAAACTTTCTTTGTCACCACAAAATCCAGCCTGGCACCACTGGGTTTTATTCCATCCCATACCCTTAATAATCCCTACCCATCATTTTACCAGAGTACCTCCTGTCATTGTCACCTCAAGACATCTTCTCCCACCCTACCTTACTTTCCAGAATTTTGAAACCAATTTCCTCTTCCAATTCCTCAATCGATGACCTCCCAACTCTTTTCCCATTGCATCTTGGCACTTCCTGGTCCTTTACTGTCATCTCTTTTCCTTCCTCAATCTTGTTCTCTTCCCCTTTCTATCCCTCCAGTAATTTCCTCTGAGGATGCAGGGAAAATGTTCACATTTAACTGAATATTCATAAAACGTGACCAAAGAACAGTCTTGTTTGCTAAATAGTCATTGCATGCTATTTTTAATATGTAAACACTGTTTGTAAAAAATATCTTTAGTTTGTCTTCTTGGCAGGTTTGAAAATGTGACAAAAAACAGTCTTGTTATGGAAGGCTTGTTAATTTAAAACGTATTAATGCAAAACAGATTCTGTTCAAAAATGATTTGTCAAAAACCCACAATCTTTAAAAAGGTAATTTTCAATATTATATTACACACCAAAAAGTATTAAATGTTAAAATGTAAAAAAATAAAATAGATTAAGGAGTGACTCTGAATGACCTTTGAGGGTATAAATATGCAAAATCATTTTATTTCCAAACAAGAATCAGCAATATTATTGGTTCTGACCTAGCATCTCAGCTTCAGTTACTTTCCCACCATTGTAATGTAGCTAACCTGTGCTTTTTTTATAAATAGTTTCCTGATAACAGTTCAGATGAATCTTCACTATGGTATCTAGACTTTACGAATTTAAGCACAGTACTAGATTGGCAGTAAGGTCTCTTTAATTAACAGTTAAATTGGTTAGATGTAACTGTAAGTAGTATGGTAACAGTTTCTATTCTCACTTGTGGAACTCTCTTCTGGCTCTGTTTTCCAGCTAACTTTGATCTTCAAAAATTTAAATGCAATGCCATTTCTTATCTGCTGTTTTCTTGATTACTCTTCTATTCACACTATTTACATTATTCGAACTATTATCCTTATCTTTGTTGTCATTTTTACACTGTTTTGGCCATTGTATGCTCTGACCATCTTCAGGTGCTAGGAATTTTTAACCAAACCCTTTATTATGATCACTGGGTATATTATTCTCATTCCTTGTGCAAAATCACTTCTGGTAGTCATGAGTTATCTCCCTTTAACCTAACTATCTAAGTTATTTGTTCACCACTGCTGTAGCCTGGTATTGAACTCACAACTCTTTGGGTCAAGTCAGTGGAACTAACCAGTCTCTATATCCATGTGTCCTTGAGGGTCAACGGTTCAGTCTGAAATTCCTGGCACCTGAAGAGGGCCAGAGTGCACAACACCATACAAATGGCAACAAAGATGAGGACAATAGTCTGAATAATGTAAATAGTGTAAATACTACCTCATTTAATAATTATAGGGCTTATGGCCATATCACATTGAATACACCAGTTCTCACTCGATCGCTGAAGTTAAGCAATGTTGAACCTTCTCAGTACTTAGATGGGGGACCGCTTGGGAATACCAGGTGCTGTAAGCATTTAGTGACGGATGTGCATTGTGGTGCAGTGGATATTGGCTTGGAAAGAGAAATCGGTGAGCCGAGTTCGAATTCTACTTGAATACCCTGCATTCACTTAAGCACTGGTACCCTTGGGAAAGGTATTAATCCGTCCCTTCTCTCCAGTTATGGGTTATATAACAGGGTAGGACTTGGGGACCCTGTCCTTAAAAAAACAAATCCCAATGAATCTTGATACTTGAAAAAAAAGTATTACTAGACACAAAAACTTATATAAAAACAACAATAAATTGTTGAAAGAAAAAGGTATTACCAGCTGTAAATAAAAAAAATAAAATTTAGTTGGCAATAAATGACCCGCTGAGGTTGATATGCCATAAAAACGAAACAACCAAACAACTAAATAATAATTATAGACACTCTTCTATTGTTCTCGCTTTTCAACAGTGTTTCTCTTTTATTTTTATACTTTCACACTAAGTAACCCTCTTGTGTCTTAGTGGCTTTACTACCTTACATGGGCTGATATGAATAAAAACAGAAATTTTATAGATAGAAGATTAAAACTGACTCATGTAGTTGTTAATGTGCCCCAAATTAATGCTTTATTCAAATAATATAAACCATGAGATTATTAGTGAAATATCATTCATACAGATTTTAGTGTGAGAAAAAAGCTTTGAACATATATTTGCAATCAATAATAGTGATGACAATATCTTAATAGCCCCAAGGGCCCTTAACCAACTGGTTATCCCTAGGACATCCCAACCCTACTCTCTCTGTAGCTGCACTTGGACCTCAACCCTAATGCCAACCCACAGCTACTACTGTAGTGGACATCAACAATTACTTGTCCTGTCAGGGATGTTATCACCTCCATCAGTTATCAAGTGGCTATTATCTAAGGGAGAATTGCCACCTTCTTTAGTGAGAGAGAGTGCTCTAGAAAACATTTTAACCAGGTCTCGTCACATTATATTGTCCAGTGGCACTGAGAAAGAAGGTGACATGGGATGGGTGTTGCTAGAGGATTCCAAGAAAATTAAAGCTGCATTTCTTTTTACTCTCTTCCCCTCTGTGGCTTTGTTGCTGCATCCACCAGCAATTACTAGAGGGAGGACCCCTCCCATGGATCTTCAGAGCCCTTACCCATCTTCGTTTACCAATTAGAATCAACTCTCTTCAGGGTTTTAATCTGGGCTATTTCTTGAGCCAATCCCAGAACTTATCTTTAACATTATTGCATCTCATTCTTGAGGTTCTACCCAGCCACCTTACTTTGATAAAAGGTCTTGAATAGGCCTTTTTCTACCATCTTGTAATAATTACTATTATCCTCAACTTGACAGTTTTTACTAACAAGCAAGAGCAGCATTTTTCAAACCTTTTTTCTATTGCAGCCCACAGCAAGAACTACATTTTGCATTGCGACCCATTATACCTATGTGTAATAAATCAAAGACAAACTCTGTTCTCTAGGTTCATTTATTTAGCATTGAAAATTTATATGTGTATTTTTTATGATCCACACATATTGCAAATCGCATGTATCTATTTGTATTATTTCTCTGGATGAATACCAAATTATTATTTTATTTTTTTCTTTTAATCATATCACCCTGAGTAAGGCGGTACCACCACTGATGTGCAGGGGACTACGTAAGAAAGAGAGAAAGCCGGAAACCACATCCTAAACAGGGAACAAGGGATGGGCCTCTTCACCTGTTCAATAGATGAGAGTGGAGTGTGAACCAGGCAACAGATAGATCTATCTACTCCAAGAAACCACATCCTAAACATGGAACAAGGGATGAGCCTCTTCACCTGTTCAATAGACATGGGTGGAGTATGAACCGGGTGATAGTTCAGTCTATCTACTCCAATTGAAAAAAAAAAATGAAAAAGAAAAGAGTGAAAAGATTGGAAAAGAGAAAGCTGGAAACCACATCCTAAACAGGGAACAAGGGATGAGCCTCTTCACCTGTTCAATAGACGTGGGTGGAGTGTAAACTAGGTGATAGTTCAGTCTATCTACTCCAATTGAAAAAAAAAAAAAAAAAGAGTGAACGGATTGGAAAAGAGAAAGCCGGGAACCACATCCTAAACAGGGAACAAGGGATGAGCCTCTTCCCCTGGTCAATAGACGTGGGTGGAGTGTGAACCGGGCGATAGTTTAGTCTATCTACTCCAATTAATTACTTTTAGAAAAACAAATTTAAAAGAAATTCCAATGCAAAGGTAAAATAAATAATATTTGAAAAAAATGCCATTTGATGAAACTTCAGATAAAACTGAATTATTCAACAATTTTAACAACTTTCACTTTTTATGAAGACGAATGCACTGCACACTTTGTAGCTAAGTTTCGTGAGAGATAACTGATGTAACTCAGTCCAGAATGAATTTGACAAAGATACATAAAAGGATTTTTTTGAATAAATTTTCTCTTTAGTATTTCAAAATACTTTTGTGTAATTTTAGTAAATATATCATTTAAAATAAGATGTCAGTGTCATTTTCATTTCTGTGTAATTTAGACAACAATTAATACATTGCACACTGTATGTATATTTTTTATAATCCATACATATTGCAAATCACATGTATCTATTTCTATTATCTATTTGAATATATATAAAATTATTCTTTTTAGAAAAACAAATTTAAATGAAATTCTTACACAAAGTTACAGTAAATAATAAACTACAATATTTACATTATTCAAACTATTGTCCTCATCTTTGTTGCCATTTGTACGACGTTTCGTCCATTGTATGCTCTGGTCTTCTTCAGGTGCTAGGAATTTCGAACTGAACCCTTCACAATCACTGGTGTATATGAACTTCATTCCTTGTGTAAAGCCTTGATTGAAAGTCATGAGTTATCTCCCTCTAACCCTGCAATTTATTTGTTCACCACTGCTGTAGCTTGGTATTGAACTCACAACTCTAAGAGTCAAGTCAGAAACTAGCCAACATCTATATCCTTAAGGACACATGTCTCAGTGAATATAGACATTGGTTAGGATATAGACAAATAATAAACTAGCCTGTTCTTAAATTTTGCTGAAACAAGAGCCAATTCTCCCAAAATTCTGAGACTTCAAATGAACACAATATACCAACTGTACAAAAAAAATGTACAAGTACTTGACATCGACATTGAGAAAGAAAATTCACTTTTAGCCCTGAGTTTAGATGCAACAGAATTATTAACAATCTTAAAGGCTTTTGCCAGGCATGAAAACCAATGCACTGCAAAATTTTGTAGCTAAGGTTTGGCAAAAGGTCTCTTTATGAGAAAGAACTGACATGACTCAGTCCACAATGGGTTTGACAAACAAGATACATAAACTCAATGAGAACAGACTATATATATATACCTATTCTCTAACAAGCAATATGGCTTCTGCTTTGTCAGGTCTACTACTGATGTGCTACCAGCCATCACCGAATATATATACTAAGCAAAGCAAAGCTCGAGCTGTTGCCCAGGTTATCTCAAAAGCATTTGACAGGGTTTGAAATGCTAGACATCTGCAGAGCTATGGTGTAACTGGACAATTGCTTGATTTAATCCAATTGTTCCTATCAAATTATGTAATGAAGGTAGTTTTGAACAGACATGATTCCAAATCCATTGATACAAATGTGGGTGACCATCTCTGTCATAGGTTCCAAGCTTTTTCTGATCTTCATCAAGGATCTTCCTGATGTAATAAGTTCTCTATAGGCTTTTATGCAGATGAGACTACCATTTACTCTTGTCTCAATAAGAAATCTGTCAAGGCTGACAAAGTAAACCTCTCTGCTGCTCTTGGAAAGGACCTCCAGCCCATGAGGGATTGGGATAAGAAATGGCTCATTAATTTTAATGCTTTCAAAACAAAGCTGTTCTGTTTTAACCACCATACAGAAAATTCATCTTCCATTTGTATGGATGATGCTAGTCTCTTAGAAAGCAACAAACTGTGCCTTCTTGGCCTCACTCTCTTAGCTGATCACAAGTGGAATGACTACATCGAATCGATTGCTACATTTACCGCTAAGAAAGTCAGATCCCTGCGTCAAACCAAGAAGTTTTCTCATCAGAATCCATCCTGCACATCTATAAATCTACCATTCGTTTATGCATTGAATACTGTTGTGACATCTGGTCAGGTGCTCCTGCTATTCATCTCATAGTTCTCGACAAAATCCAAAGAAGGATCTGCAATGTAATTGATTTTAATTTGGCAGCTCAACCAGTCACTTTCTTACCAATGGGATGTGGCTTCCCTCTGTCTTTTCTACAAATATTTTCACAGCTTCTTTCTCTGCTGCCCCAACCACATGAATTTACATTTGCTACTAGATTGGCAATTAGAGTCCACCATTTTACTGTCAAAATCATCAAATGTAACAGCCACTTCTACTCTAACAGTTTCTTTTTTTGCACTTCCTTCCTGTGGAAATCCTTTCCATATACTTGGTTCCCTGATAGCTACAATCTTCAAAAGTTTGAATGCAATGTCAATTGCCATCTTCTCTCTTCTTGATTCACATCTTTTGCTTATTCTTTCTTTGACATCTTTTGTACCTTGTTCATCTTCTTTCCTCTCACTAGTGGTAGTACTGCCTTCCTTGGGCTGAAATGATTATATATATATACATCTTTGTTGCCATTTGTACGTTTCGGCCATTGTATGCTCTGGCCTTCTTCAGGTGCTTATTCATATTGCTCTGGATGATATCCATTGAGCTCTCTGTCCAGATCTATTGCTTAATATTTTATATTTTATATTAAATAAATCTTTTTGGCTTATTCTCTCTGCTTACATTCTTGGTATCATTATCTATCTATCTATCTATCTATCTATCTATCCAGTTATATTTAAAAAATAACATATGTAATACAAGTTTACCTTGGGGGAAAAACTAGCAATGATTTATGAGTGCTTTGTAACATTCAGGGTTGTTTATACTCTGAACTTTGCTCTCACTTTCTTAGATTTTTTCTTTCATTCTTCTTTGTCATGGCCCATTTTTTTATCTTGTAACCCAATGACGAGATGGGACTTGCAGTTTGAAAAAATGTGAGTTAGAGTATAAGATTTGACAAAATTAAGTTTGATATTTTTCTCTTTGTAAGGACATATTAAAAGCAAGAGAAGCATAAGGAAAAACCTTGTGTAAATGGATGGTAGAACATGGACTAGGTTGGATAGTAAGGGGATAGCTACAAAGGATAGGAAGTTGTAGAGAGCCATGATCACAGCTCATAGAAGAAGAAGTTACTGTGAATCAGAAGGAGACAGCTGAAATATCAAGAATACATAATGAGGAAAGAGGACTTGAGAATGTGAAGCTCACAGGACATACTGAAAGCAAGAGAGGCAAAGTTCATCATCTCACCGCCCACAAACTGTTCTCCGACAGGCAATATGGATTCCGATTTGACAGGTCCACAGCCGACCT
Source organism: Ascarosepion bandense (assembly GCA_037127315.1). Lineage (NCBI taxonomy): Eukaryota > Metazoa > Mollusca > Cephalopoda > Sepiida > Sepiidae > Ascarosepion > Ascarosepion bandense. Next base: position 133,037 of record JBBBDQ010002151.1, read on the forward strand.
GCTAACAACTGTAACGGAGTACATGCTACAGGCCCTTGATGAGTCTGACGAGGCTCGCGCGGTTGCTCTGGATATCTCCAAGGCTTTTGACAGGGTTTGGCACCCTGGCCTCCTATGCAAACTACATGGTTATGGTATTACCGGTCGCCTGCTTGACCTAATCCAATCTTTCTTAAATAACCGCAAAATGAAGGTCGTTCTGAATGGGCGTGCCTCTTTGTCCTACAGCACGAATGCTGGTGTCCCACAAGGCTCTATCCTGGGCCCAACGCTCTTCCTTATTTTCATCAACGACCTCCCAGATGAGATCAAGTCCCAAGTAGGCATCTACACAGATGACACTACAATATACTCCCACTCCAGTAAGAAACCTGTCGTGGCGGACAGACATAATCTCGCTGCTGACCTTGAGCGGGATCTACACTCTGTGGTGAACTGGGGCAAGAAGTGGCTTGTCAACTTCAATTCCTCTAAGACCAAGCTGTTGTCTGTCAACCATTACAGGCAACCTCTTCTGCCTCCCATAAGCATGGACCAGATGATTCTCCCGGAGAGTAATACACTACGCTTCCTCGGACTTACCCTGTCCTCAGACCTCAAATGGAAGCACTATATTGAATCCATAGCAAAATCTACTGCTAAGAAGATTGGGTCACTATGTTGATCCAGGATGTTTTTTCCACCTGAATCCATCCTGCATATATACAAGTCAACCATCCGTCCGTGCATGAAGTACTGCTGCCATTTATGGTCAGGTGCCCCTGCCGTTCTCCTCAGTGTTCTTGACAAGCTCCAAAGGAGAGTCTGTAATGTGATAGGTACTGATCTGGCGACTCATCTGCAGCCACTTTCCTATCGTCGAAATGTGGCCTCCCTCTGTTTCTTCTATAAATACTTTCATGGCTTCTGCTCAGATGAGCTTAAGTCACTGATGCCTCCTCAACAGGTGTTTACCCGTGCAACCAGACTGGCAACTGGATCCCACCCATTCACAGTCAGGTTAGCCAAACGCAGACGACAATTCTACTCCTGCAGCTTCCTCTCTCGCACTTCCCGCCTGTGGAACTCACTCCCATATTCTTGCTTTCCTGATGGCTACGACCTCCAGAAATTTAAAAGCAAAGTTAATACTCATCTACTAACCACTGGACTCTAGCTCTCTCCCCTCCCCTGTATAATCTTCACGTTCTCTCCGCCCATGTATCTGTCATTGCACCTGCTTTCTCAGCTTTCTATTGTTCCTTTCTAACTAGCTTGTACTCTTCACTCTTTTCTAATTAATCTTTCTACATTTATGTAATCCCCTGCACATCAGTGGCGTTTCTGCCTTGCTCGGGGTGAAATGATTAAAAAAAAAAAAAAAAAATGGTAAGAATGGAGTATCATACCTAATGAGTTGTGTTAATGGATGTCAGTGCATGGACAGAGAGGCATAGTCAGAGGGTATTGTTTAAAGATACAAAGAATGGGAAGTTGTGGAGAGACATGATCACCAACCTAATGGATGAATATAGGTGCAAAGAAGAACTGGGATTGGGAGGGATAGTAATGCAACAAAGATATAGCTACAAAGAATAGGAAATTATGGAGAGCCACGATCACATTTGCCTTGATAAAAAATAGCACATGAAAGAAAAATGGGTTAGTGAATTTTATAACCAAAAATATACTCATAAGAGCAAAAAAATCAAATCAAATGTATTTTTACTTTATAAACGTAGTTGGTTTAAGTATACGTAAATGAGTATCTTGAGATCTTGAGTAATCTTTTTTTTCTTAAACTCTGTTCAAGTCACCGCAGTTTTTACTTTTTATAAAATCAGGTCATGTTTTGTTCATTTAGAAGAATCTCGAAGTCTTAATAACATTTCTGGGAAGAAACTACAAAGATGTATACCACCAGTAATAATGTTACAGCAGTTGGATAGATCGGACTGTATACAATTGTGTCTAATGATCTTTCTGAGTAGATATATGTTTTGAAGTTAGATTTAGTTTACAGTAGTCGTAAAAAACAAAAAATAATGACATATTCAATTTCCTACTAGTAGGGTTGCAAGTTAGAAAGAAAATAATTTTGTATTTTTGAGATTCAAGAAACACATCTCACAATATAAATTATTTCATCTTTTTAAAACAAAATGTTTCATGGATATCTCAGTATCGATTGATTCTCTTAGTAATGCAAATGTCCAAATTTTGTTCACCTCTACTGTGGCCAGGTATTGAACTCACAACTCTTTTAGGTCAAGTCACTGGATCACTTCAACCAACGCTTTTATCCACTGAGCCATGTAGATGCTTCTATGTTTTGAAAGAGTAACAGAACTTGTGATCATGATTGTGAAACCAAGTGATATCTGTATCGTTTATTACTTTTTTTCTATTTGAGTTCTACTACTTGCAGTAGCGATTCTATGGTGGCTTCAGAAGAGGCCAAGCCCCCACCCTGAATTTTGGCCAGACTCTTGGTTGCCCTCCCACTTTAATAAGCTTCAAAAATTTATAAAACTGATCAGTCTCTGATTTTGATAAGATATGATCTTCAGCACTTTTCTCTTTGCATTTTGTTTTTCATTTAGCTTTTTAAGGATTCATACAGAGACCAGTTTGAAAGAAAAACAAACAAAATAAAACAACCAAAGAGATAGAAACAGACATGTTATTAGGTAGGAAAAGAGACTTAATAGTCATATTTTCATATCTGAAGGAAGACTTTAATTAGAAATAATGTCCCTAATTTGATATGTAGAAATACTTAGCCAGTCAGTGATTTATGGCCGAGTGAAAGAATTGGTCAGTAATTTTCTCCAATCTACTGAAGACAATCAGCACCGAATTCCCAGACACCAAATTTCTATGTCTCAAAATTTGCAGAGACTAGAAAAGAGGGCCAGAATAGATTAGAACTCCACTACTATGAATGAAAAATTATTCTGTTTAATTCAGTGAAGTAACATACTTATTCCTAAGTTGTGTATATGGTAGTGGTGTAGTATGAAAATAAAGATGCTGCTTGAGTTTGCCCCACCTTCTCCTCAGAAAAATCACAGCCCCTAAGTAGCCCCCCACCCACTTTCAAAGTTCCATAATTACTACTAACTACTTGCACTGCCAAAAAAAAAAAAAAAAGAAAAGACAAACAACAGAGTATAAAAATAATAACTGAAACAAATTCATATTTGACAGTAAGGAGTAAACTTATGTGTATTTATTTATATAGCAACTAAGCGTATTTATATAGTGACTAAGAATATTTATATAGGGACTAATCATATTTATATAGTGACTAAGCATATTTGTATGCTAATAAGTTGAGTCATAAGTAATTTCTTTTTTAGGAACCACTTGTAATGATAGTTGATTTGTTTAATGGCATATCAACTTCTTATGAGTCATTCAATACTGAAATTTAATTTTCTTGGATGCTTTGAAGTAATAGAAATGTTATTCTGCTTTCATAGTTGAATACATGGTAGTGGATACTCAGCTTTTCTGTATTTTGTGTGGAAAATTATTAGAGGTGATATGTGTGTTTATGTTGTTTGTTTTTGTAAAGTTATTTTGAAATACAGTTTTATTTAAGAAACTGCAGGATATTATCTGGGTTAACGTCAAGAAAGTTCATGTTGGTTGTTTGGTTTGTTTAGCTGCATATCAACACCTCTATGGGTTATTTAATGCCAAAAATTAAATATTTTGAACACAATTTTATGGATATTTTATATACTTCTGAGATGAGGTAGTATTTACATTATTTACACTGTTTGAACTGTTGTTCTCATTTTTATTGCCATGTTTATGATGTTTTGACTGTTGTACACTCTTTCTTCAGGTGCTAGGAATTTTGAACTGAACCCTTTATTTTGATCATGAGGGTATATAGTTCTCATTCCATTTGCAATGCCACTTCTAGGTGCCATGTAGTCGATTTTATGGCTTCAACTAAATATATTTTAAGCACATTTTTATGCCTTCAACTACAGATAAAATGTATTACAGGTTTTGTATTTTTGGTCATTTTTTATATGAAAATATATTGCTAGTAGATCTACCATGAAAATTTATTTTTATAATTTCATAGTGTTTTTGTTTGAGAAGCTCAGTATTTGCCTGTAGCTGGGACCCGAACAGGCGCTACCATCCAAAGTCAGGGTGAACCCAGGAACAACAACAATTAAGAGGTGGTTCCACGCTTTGCAAAACCTCCAATCTCCCAATCAGAACACTTGCTGCCAGATTTAGCTTATTTGTAATGACATCCTGATTACTAATCATATGTGGTAGTTAATAAATTTGGAGTACACTAGCATATATTGTGTCTTGCATAAAACTAGCAGGATACACAGTGGATTAAAGAAAAAATGTTCCCCATAACAAAACAAGGCTGCATACAACAAGTATAAAAAATTTGGCACATGTTTAGTATGTTCTACCCAATAAGTCATATTCACCTGATGTTACACCAAACTTTTTCATTTACTGCAAAATACTGGGGAAAGTTTATCTAATAAAAACCAGAGTCAATAGATCTTTGAAGATTTTTCCACATCAAAACTTGCAGAATTTTACTCAAAAGGTATTAAAGATCTGTTTTATGAGTAGCAACAAGTTAATGCAAATAATGGTTGGTTGTTTTTGTTTATTGGCATATCAGCCTCTATGGGTTATTTAATACTTAAATCTAATTATTTTGTATGCAACTGGGGATGGCCAAGGGAACATTAGAAAAGTTAAGCAGAGTATTAAGAAACAAGAAAATTTCATTGCAAATAAAGAAAAAAATACTGGGATATCTGTCCTCCTGTATTGAATGCTGGACAATTTCTTCAAAGATGAAGGAAAGACTTGAAGCAACAGAAATGTGGTTCTACAGAAGGATGCTGAGGACACCATGGACTGAACATCTGAACAAAAACAAAGTTTTGGAGAGGATGGAAATGAAGAGAAAATTTGTATTTAACATCAGGAAGGGACAACTGAAGTTTCTGGGACATGTAATGAGGAAGGAGGGCTTGGAGAATCTGATACTCAAAAGATGGATAGAAGAAAAGAGAGACAGTGGGAAACAATGTGGGACATACTTGATAGGCTTAAACAAATGTATGGCAGAGCAGGTTTTGGGAGAAATACCAAAAAAAAGCTATTAAAAGCTACAAGAGATAGGAAGATGTGGAGGGCCATGATCGTCTACGTTCTAAAAAGACATAGCATGTATGAGAAGAAAAATGGTATACTGATACAAACCTTAATAATTAGTTGGAGGGAGGTGGATTTATACCTTTCTCAAGTGTATTTGTTTATAAGTGAATATAAAAAGCCCAACTGGAATTGGAACTCTAATTAATAATCCTGAGCCATTATCCACTACACCTACTTTGTTTAACAGCTTTTTGGAATTTTTAGGTGTGTATAAGGGATCTTGAAATCATTATCAGGGATTTTGTTTTGGGAAGACTTTGTGGCTGAATCTACTTGGTAATTTCCTCTAATTCTTATACTGCTTCTAATATTTCTAGTTAATATATGAGGGCTAGTCAGAAAATGATGCCTCTTATTTAATTACAACAGATTTAACTGCAGAAACAGCCTAAGCATATTAAAATTGAATATAAAAGTCTCATGATTCCAAGTCTAGTCCTTAACACTATCTCATGGTATTCCACTTTTCAATGAGACTAAATATATCATACTCTTAAAAGCTTCTTGGTTACTTTCTTAACCATTGTTACTTTCATATCATCACTGGGGAAGCATTGTGTGCCTCCTCCTTAAATGCTCTCATTGTTATGCAGTTCCAGAAACTCTTAGATAGTAATCACATACTGTTTCTGTAGTCTGTAACATTCTTTAAACTCACTTTACACAGACTTTTGAGCAGCCAAGAGACTGCATTAAACTGCAGACACTATCATTGCTCAACTGGAGACTTTCATAAAGTCAACTATAATAAGAATATGAGCTTGTTTGGTCTTATCTTTATCCATAGAAGCAGCTGGCCTGCCACTAAAGTGCCTGTTACTATAGTCCATTTTTTCTTTATTGCTAGGATTATCATTAACTCTGGTAATCCATTTCGTTATAATGCTTACATGAAGTGCTGCCTTTCTATAAACATTCACTAACCTCTTGTAAATATTTGCAGCAGTAACTCTTTCTAAAAGCATATAAACTATGACAGCCATTTGCTTTCTATGTTTGTTCAGAGAAGCAACCATTAGGAAAGAGGTTAATGGGTCTGGGTGGACTTGCGAACAACAACAATTAAGAGGTAGTTCCATGCTCCTCACAACCTCCCAATCAGAGGCCTTGCTGCATGATGCAGTCTACCATCATACCCAGGACTATATTATACTGAAATATTTTCATCTTATGTAGATATTTCTATAACAACATAGATCATATAAATCAAAACAAAACTGATACTGAAATAAATTTTCAGTGACTAATAAGCAGAAAAATACATTACAACATATACATTAAACAGACTATTGTCCTCATCTTTGTTGCCATTTGTACAACATTTTTGCCGTTGTATCCTTTGGCCTTCTTCAGATGCTAGGAATTGAACTGAACCCTTTATTACAATCACTGGGGTATATATCCCCAAAATTCAGTTGTTCTTGTCCTTAAGGACATATGGCCCAGTGGATATAGATGTTGGTTAGTTCCTGTGACTTGACTCAAAAATTGTAAGTTCAATACCAGGCTGCAGCAGTGGTGAACAAGTAACTTTCAGGGTTAGAGGGAGATAACTCATGACTTCCAATTGAGGCTTTACACAAGGAATGAGGATGATATAATAATAATTGTAATAAAGGGTTCGTTTTGAAATTCCTAGCACCTTAAGAAGGCTGGAGCATATAATGGCCAAAACGGTGTACAAATGGCAACAAAGATGAGGACAATAGTCCAAATAATGCAAATACTGTAAATATTACCTCAACTTAAAAATATAGAAAAAATACATTTTTACACTAAAAATAAAAAAAATAAGCTCTACAACATCCACTTTTTGTCTGTTTTATTTTTTTCAAGAAAAAATATGTTAAAATAAATGACTGCACATTAACACCAATATTTGGAGATAAAACTTAGATCTATGTCAAAATTAAGTAGACTGTTACAGTGAATTTTGTGGTTTATATCAGTTTATTTTTTGAGAAGTATGCATAAAATATTTAGATTGCAGGAAAAATGTTTTTAAATATTTAGTTTACAAAAATGTATGTAAAGTTCAGCAGGCAAATAGGCAGAGATAACGAGCTTTGTTTGAAGGAAGTAAGTGCTGTTCAATAATGTTTTGCATAGCTGACATAGATATAGTGCTACAAAAAAACTAAGTACTTTTATACAAGAGTGCATAAATATCAGCTTACGGGCATGCTAGTTCAATTTATGACACTGTGTGTCAATTGACAGGTAATAATCACACACACACATACATATGTATAATTACTTATATGTGCATAGACAAAATTTTCACACACATATGCACTTATATATATATATATATGAATGATGCACATTTTTGTACAAAATCTATCATAAATAATCAGGTTGGTAGAAATAAATATATAAATATACTGTTTGATTAAAATCTGAATATCTACTCAAATATGAGTATTGATTAGAAAGTAATGTTCAAACAAATAATTTCAATATGTCGTTTGCTAAAGCCATTTTGTTAGCCTTCGAGATTTTCTGTAATATTATATATATATATATGTATTTTCTAAACATATGCTGTTAAATATAAGAGACAATGAATGTCTATTATGTTTGATCATGAGCCGTTCTAAATGTCGTATTTTGGCTTTAATTTCAGTTGAAAATAAAGACAAAAATTCTCCAACATTTAGATAATTTTTTATTAAGTTGGTTCTAAGCTTTCAGCTCACATGAGCCATCTTCAGAAAGGTTACAAGGATATAAGTTAGCTGTTATAAAAACTTATCTGCTGCCTTGATACACTAAATATATATATATATATATCTTTCATTTAGAAATCAGATATTTATGCAACCTTGATTTCAAACTTTTGGCATCTTCAGATGATTTATAATAACTAATTTTCCAATGTTTTCAAATATACAACAGGGATTTTTATGGATGAACAACTGAAAGTTTAAAATAACTGAAATTTTCAAATTAGGTGGAGTTTTTTTTTAAGGATCTTAAACACTTTCAGTCATGTTTGTATGATCCTAAAAATATGCTTTCTGGTGTGGTTTAGGATCAGGCAAACCTGGATTATATAATATATAAAGAAATAAAATTTGTTTTGTTACAACTTCATTCCCAATAAGTATATGTCACTATAGACTATTTCAAATTTTGAGCTTTCCAAAGACTACCATGATGAAGACAAAGAGAATTTTAATGACTACACAGATATCGCATTGTTTCTTGAAAATAACTGAGATAAACAATAATGCCAATGAACTTTGAACGGTTTATTTACTATTTCAAGCACAATACTCAATCAACAGCTTATTCAAAAATTGGTAAAAAAATACAATAAGATATTGCACAGAACCTTATCAGTTCTCTTTAATCACACTTGTTTGAATACATATATATATATATATATGTGTGTGTGTGTGTGTGTGTGTGTGTGTGTGTGTGTGTGTGAGTGTGTGAGTGTGTGTGCGTGTGTGTATTTTTTATATAACTTTAATCCAAAAGGAAAAGCAGGTAGGTAAATCCCAAAAACCCAATTCTAATTAATATTAATTAAATTAAGATTAAAATTGCTCAAGGTGGAGGGCTCAATGCAATTTATATTCAAATTACAGAGTCAATTATAAAATAAAACAAAATTCTGATGTTCAAATTTGTTGAATAGCCATTTCTACGAGAGAAAAAACTCTCGTATCCTCAGCAATGAACTTTATTCCAAAAAAAAACAAATGACAAAATGAACAAAGATATTATACCAGCAGAAGTCCAAAAAAAACTTTTATCACAGAAAATTAAATCTATTTTATTTTATATATATATGTATACTAGCAGTATAGCCCGGCATTGCTTGGGTGTAATGAAAGCTTTAAAACTAATCCATAGTCCTGGAGCTCAGACTCAGCCTAAAGAATATTTGTGTGAAGTTTGGTGAGAATCGGATAAAAATTGTGGATTAGTATAAAGGACATACACAGAGATAAACAGACACACACACAAACATCTTACTTTTTATATATATATATATATATATATATATTATCGATTTTCTGCACTATTGTAAGAACTGCAACCTTGAAACTTTGGAATATCGTTTCTTATGTCTTTGTCTATGAGTGTATCAAATTTGATTAAAATCGGACTACTCTTTCTATAACTCGATTTTTTCGATTATCGATTTTCGATATTTATCAGTGGTACCTTGACACAAAACCTTGCTAAGAACACTCGCAGACACTTATAGTACAACTGTGTAAATTTTCAAGAAAATCGGTTCAGTCCTTTTGGAGTCTATAGGTAATGGACAGACACACACAGACAAATTTCCATTTATAAATAAGTTTAGATATATATAGATATAAGTGTGTGTGTGTGTGTGTGTACACTGTTACATGTCACATTTATTATGTAAGTTAATGTTTTCTAAATAAGCTGGTATTAACAAGTTTGTTTAGGTAACTTTTTCAAAGCAAAATTGTATCTTGGAATTTCTGATCATTGTATTTATTAAGACTATGTTGATTTATATGGTGGTGTGAAATTTCATGATGGCACTTGAAGGTTGTTTATCATATTGTAAATATATCTATCTATAATATTATAATTCCTGGTATTTACTTGTTCATTTAAGAGATAGAATAATTGCCATTGGTCATAAGATAGATATAATGTTAAAAGAGAAATAAAATATTGTCTAAGTTATTTGTAAGGAGATAACATTGGAAGCTGTAAAAATTTAAATAATAAAAAGTGAAGTTGCAAATGTTGGTAAAATAAGAACCAGCAATGACAATGTTAAAAACAATACATTTGATAAAAATCAAAAAGCAATAAGTAAAATAAACTGTACTAACGAACAGGAAAATATTTAAAGAATCTGGTGTTAAAAATTGATTTATATTTGTAACACCAGGTTTTGTAAAAGTCTGAGAAAAATTACAGAATGTTAACAGTGGCTAAAAATCCACTAAATATTACAAAAACAAATACAAAATTTGGGTTAAGCAATACATAAAAGCAAATTTCTTAACAGTAATTTTTAGTGATGAATATTAATCTCTACTGCATGAATCTAATAGCTGGTCTATATGATGGATTTTTTTTGTAAACAGTCAATCAATATGCCTTAGAATATAACATGGTAAGGTAAAGTAATGATATGGTTTAATATTATAGGTAATAAAATTATTGGTCCCTACAAAGTTGATGGTTTTAAGTTTTGGGACAAGATGATATTTTTAAGTGATATACACACATGCACACACACACACATATATATGAAGAATCAAAGACCCTGAAGAGTGAAGATATCATAATAATGTCTTCATGAAACTTTCAAGTCATGATCAGTTAAGTGACAAACTTCTCCACATAAATTCTATTAATACTCTTTTTGTAAACAACTGTTTATCAATATGCCTTAGAATATAACAGGGTAACAACTGTTTATCAATATGCCTTAGAATATAACAGGGTAAAGTAATGTTATGGTCTAATATATAGGTTTAATATATAGGTTATAGAGTTATCGGCCTCTACAAAGATGATGGTTTTAAGTTTTGGGAAAAGATGATATTTTTAAGTCACACACACACACACACACACACACACACACACACACACACACACACACAAACACACATATATATGAAGAATCAAGAGCCCTGAAGAGTGAAGATATCATAATAATGTCTTCATGAAACTTTAAAGTCATGATCAGTTAAGTGACAAATTTCTCCATATTAATTCTATTAATACTCTATCTCTATCTCGATATTGAGTACTTCCTTTCTACCAGGAAACCACTGAAAAAACAGTTATTTTGGCACTAAGCATCATCACACACTATACATATATATATGTATATATATATATATACTCTGTTACATGTGATATTTATTATGTGAGTTAATGATTTCAAAATAAATTGACACTAATCAGTTCATTCATTATGTGTCCTTTCAAAGTTGATGATATTATCAAAATAAATACAGTTGTAAATTTTTTGACAAGATGTTTTTTAAGCATTACACATATACATTCATACACACACAGACTCACACACACACACACACACTCATTCACACAGCCTCACACACACTCGCATACACATATACACTCTCTCTCTCTCTCTCTCTCACACACACACACACACACACACACACACACACACACAAACCAACATGCACAAATGCAGATATATATGAGAAAAGTTTATTTGCTACCTGTTTCATCCATGATGACTTCATCAGACTGGGTTTGTTGACTGTCAAATGAATCATAACAAATGAAATGCATCAGAAATAAACCTTGCATTTTGTCGTACAATTTCCTCAATACTGTTCTTGATATATAAAACTATTTATTGTCATCTCATATATATATATGTATATATAAATATATACACACTACTACATGTCACATTCATTATGCACTTTAATAAAGACCATTGTGCTGTTATTCGTGTGTGTGTGTGTGTGTGTGTATATATATATGTATATAGAACACTCTCAGCTATTGAGCATGTATAATGATAATATACACGCTAAAAAGTCTACTTCCTTCTACTGAGCACCCGTAGCTCAGAAGTAGAATCGCTGACTGACGCTAATTCAGTCGGGTTTCAATCCTGGGTAAAAAGCAATCGGCTGTCTAACTGTACTGATGAGCTGTGATACAGTGAAACAGATCTGTCTGCGGATGACTCTCTCTCTCTCTCTCTATATATATATATATATATATATATTTCCCTCCTGTCACACTCATGAAGAGAGAGACAAAAAGCAAGGTAGCTTAGGCTCAGTTCATTAATGAGACAATAATGAGGCAATGTTGGCTCAGCTCATTCTCTTTACTACCTGTTATTGAACTTTACTGCCAGTTATGAAAGCTCTTTCTGCATGCTTGCTTTTTAACAGTGGCTTATTATTTTATTCTTTCGCAATACTTATGTCATCAAGTCGTAATAAATGTATATATATATATATATATATATATATATATATATATCCTCTCTATTATACTAAAGATTGTTGTGTATTTATTTGTGTGTATATATATATATATATATATATATATATTTTAATTCAGATACTTCAATCCAAGGGAAAAAAGCAGGAAGGTAAATTCCAAAAACCCGATCCTAATTAATATTAAAAATTTTATTTTAATATTAAAAATTGATACATGAAGAGAGCTCCATGTAATAAAATATTACAGAGCAAATATATATTAAAAAAGGATTAATTCAAAGATGTTGAATGGCCATTTCGATATGAAGATCCCCACGGGGGATAACACATCACCTCAGCAACAGAAAAAAAGGAAAGGATTTTTCTGTTGCTGAGGTGATGTGTTATCCCCCGTGGGGATCTTCATATCGAAATGGCCATTCAACATCTTTGAATTAATCCTTTTTTAATATATATATAATTATTTAATTATATATATATATATATATATATATATATATATAATAATAATAATAATAATAATAATCCTCTTAAATATTTTGGCATCATTTTCAATGGTAGGGATACACTTGTTATAATGTTTAATAAGCAAATGACCGTCCTTACCTCAGTGTATGAATCTATTGCAACAAAGTTAGTATAGGGTATAAGGGAATTGAATACTGAATAGACTGAGCTAGAGGTAAATTTGTCCAGCATCAGAAACTGCATTAAACTGAAATAATGAGGACTTTCAACAGCTGTATCAACTAAAATGGATAGCACATGTAACTTGAAAAGAAAACATTGATATAATAAAGATGATAACATTTCACACTTCTTCAAATAAAAGTTTGGGAAGGAAACCCCCCCCCCCATCAATGCTGAATATAGTGATAATAGCTACTGAACTTGAGAAACCTATTTTCCTGAAAAATTGTTTTAAAAGAAAGTTTTTATAAATTTCAACCAAAAGTAGTACTGGCTGCTCAGTCAGTGGATGCCAAATGTTTCCTAGTAAGGAAATGGCTAAGTATTTGTCTACATTTCTGAGATGAGGTAGTATTTACAGTATTTACATTATTCGGACTATTGTCCTCATCGTTGTTGCCATTTGTACAATATTTCTGCCATTGTATGCTCCAGCCTTCTTCAGGTGCTAGGAATTTTGAACCGAACCCTTTATTACAATCACTGTGTCCTTATGTGTCCTTAAGTACACATGGCCCAGTGGATATAAATGTTGGTTAGTTCCTGACTTGAGTTGTGAGTTCAATACCAGGCTGCAGCAGTTGTGAACAAGTAACTTGCAGGGTTAGAGGGAGATAACTCAAGACTTCCAATCAAGGTTTTACGCAAGGAATGAGTATGATATACCCTAGTGATTGTAATTAAGGGTTTGGTTTGAAATTTCTAGCACCTGAAGAAGGCCGGAGCGTACAACAAATGAAACATCATACAAATTGCAACAAAAAAGAGGACAATAGTCCAAATAATGTAAATACTGTTCACCAGTTAAGGTGAGGCTAATATAAGCATTACCATTTTGAGATAGACATGTTTATTTTGGTAAGAGAATATATTCAAGTATATTCTATTTTTAAATATTGGGCGGGGAACATATAGCCGTGTCAGAGTGTGGAAATGATCATGTTAGGTCCATTAGTGTCCATGCCTATGTTGAAATGATTTGGTTGAGCCAACGATTCCGTGCAGTTGTCAGTGTACATCAATTTGTGTGTTTGAATAAACGAGGACTGTCAGATGACTTTGCAGGAGAGATTGGCTTTTGCTAACATGATTCATGGCAGCTTCATATTTGGTTTGCAATGGCTGAGATGCCATTGTCTTTGCCACATCCTGAAAGCAGCAGCTGTGGTGACAGCATCGGGGTGTGCATGGGAGACAGAGTATGAAGTGGGCTGGGAGAAACAGGTAAAGGATGGCAAAAGACATTCCACATATCCATTATCCATACTGAGTATAGCCCCAATGACCAATATAATTAAGGATGCAAAACCTGAAGTGAGTGGAGAAGAGAGTTGGTAAGAAAGGTTTTAAAAAGAAAGAAGATATTAAGAAGTTTTGAAAGTGAAAGTGAAACTAAAGGATATGGGCAGTTCTCAGCAAGTTTACACATCATGTTTGCAGCACTATCTTCATGACCAGAGTTGCTGCAGACCATCTGCTGTCTGTGTGATCTGCTCTAATTATTTAACAATGTCTTCTCTTGAGTGGATACAATGCAGAGACAAGAAAGGAATAAGTGTCAAGTTAGTTTTCTTTATGTGAAGATTTGTTTTTCTTTTTGTTTTTCTTTTTTCAGGAAAACCCAGGCAAAAAAATTTCTTCCATTCACAAATTTGTCTTTTTTTTTTTCTTTCTATCTAAATTTGGAGAGAACAAAGAAAGAAATTGACTGAAGTTTGTTTGTTAACATTTTTAATATTTTCACTGAATTTCCTTTTCTTTTAATCAAATTCATTCTGTTGTTTTTAAAGTTTCATTTTGTCTTATTTTGTCCCATTCTTTCTGACACTTATTCTTACTCACCCATTCTTACACACAGATCATAAACAACAGTAATAACAACAAAAACTAAAAAAAATCATGTTTTCTATTCACCAGGCAGCAAACAACACCTTTGGCTGAGATAGCAGAATGCAGAAAACAAACGAAGAATTCCAGAATAACCAAAGCCAAAAAAAAATCTTTCTTCCAAAATGTTTCAACAAGGCTAATTAGCAACTTCTGAATGAAATTTAATTACTCAATCATTATAGCCCCAATTATTAACCCCTTTTTAACAAGATAAAATAAAAAAGATATTATAAACGGCTTATATGAGGTGGTGCTGAAAAGTACCTATTCCAAATGAAAAAATAACGGAGAATCAGGAAAGATATATGATATTCCTGATATTCACTAACATTTCAACAGAGCCAATCATTTCAGAAGTTATGTTTTTTTAACCCTTATGGTCCTAATGGATGTGCATTGTGGTACAGTAGATATCGGCTTGGAATGAGAAACCGGGGAGCCAAGTTCAAATTCCAGTTGAATCCATTATATTCACTTACGCGCAAATACCCTTGGGAAAGGTATTAATCCGTCTCTTCCTTCCAGTTATGGGTTAAATAGCAGGACAGATTGGGTTCTATAGCCTTGGTCGGCAACCAGTCTACTGCAGAAAGCAATGGCAACCTACTACGGGATAATCTTCTGCCCAGTCAGTTGTGTCTCTTTCGAGACATGATCACCCAAGTGTGTATCACATATGGAACTTTAACTGACTGATGGTCCTAACCCATCACTAAATCTGATATTTTATCTCTGAAATAATAATTTAGGGAAGTGGCTTGGGTTGAAAACTTTTCAGCATCTCCCTGTAATTAGTTTTATTAATTATTTTCTAATGAATAGTTTCTTCTGTTTTAATAATGGAAGAAAACAAAATGAAATGAGCAATACTGGTATAATATAAACAATAATAATTAGATTTATAAATTAATTAGAGGAGAAAATTTAATTATTTTTTGGATCTTTCATTGTGTCTTACACCACAGAAATACATTATTATCTATGAATATCTATCTAAAAGGAGGTCCAGAATGTTCTCAGCCATACCAAGATGGGATTCTAAAATAATCTTATATTCGGACATTTTGTCAGATTTTTCAAAATAAGTTGAACTTAGAAGTTTGCAGCAAATACAAAACTGTCTACACACATTGTTATTTTGAAGTGTTTGTGCAAACATTTGCTGCTTAAATATACGGAATATACATATATATATATTTTCTAAACATATGCTGTTAAATATAAGAGACAATGAATGTCTATTATGTTTAATCATGAGCCGTTCTAAACAGCATATTTTGGCTTTAATTTCAGTTGAAAATAAAGACAAAAATTCTCCAACATTTGGATAATTATTTATTGATTTGCTTCTAAGCTTTCGGCTCACATGAACCATCTTCAGAGAGGTTATTTAGACTGAAATATAATAACATCCACCATCATCAACGATTTTATTTTGTGTTGACATAAAACTCCGCTTGGCAATGGCAATACTTACTAAAAATAATAAACGCAGTTCTCAAATTTGCAATGCGGTTTTATGACATCACACCGCATGATAGTGCAAAATGACAACAAAATCATGTAGTCAAATGCAATGTAATATGTTATGTCTGGATTTAAAGGTGATTTTCTTCAGTGTTGGTTGTTTAGATTTGATGTACATGGCCTTCAATATCTGCAGGTTCCTCTTACTGTGTGTATGAGTAAGGATCACCATATTGTTGACCAAAATCTGTCTGATATTACCTACATGTTTATGTTTTTCAGAGAAATGTTGTTTAATTGTACACTGATCAGAAAGATGACATGTAGGACAATGGTAGAGTGTGGTTGTAGTAAAACCAATATATGTACTGGGTGTTTTATTAGTATCAGAGATGCAATCTCTGAATGGGCATGTAAATTGGTACACTACATTGGATTTTTGTAGAGAAATAAATAAATAAATTCTCTTTTTTCTATATTAGATTAAAGACCTCAGAAAGTGTTTTTTTTAATTTAAAAAAAAATAACTATTAGAAAAGAAGAAAAATATAAAAATAAAAAAACCATTGATAATTATATGGTTTGATGATGATTATAGTATTTGCAGTAACAATTTTGCAACATGAAAATCTACTGAGAGTAGCTGGTGCTTTTTAATTTGTGTTAAGAATGAGATACTTTGCTTGTAATAAGGCTGACAAGTTTCGTATTGGCAACAATTTCCTAGATATGAATATTTCAAATAGAAAATGGTGTTTGCGTACAAAAAAACATGAGACATTTTAACCTAGTTTTGAATCTAAGTTTTCTTACTTCTGGGTGAAGTTACATAGAAAAGGCCCTGCAAAGTGAATGTTTTTTTTAGACTTATGAATTTGCAAAGGACAGCTTATATTTGAAAGAGAATATATTGGCAAGATGAAATGGAAAGAAAAATTCACTCTCCCAGGCTTTTCCCATTAATATTTTCATAAGATATTAACTGCTTAAAAAGAAAGACTTCAGGCCCAGATATAAACTTTTTTCTTTTTAATCAAAAATCTTTTTACCCATGTCATAAAAATGATAGCTTATTTTGCTATTCATGAATTTGTGTACAGCTAAATATTGTATGTGTGTCCTCACCTTACCTCAGAAGAATAATGAAGGTTTCAGTGAATCAGTTAAGTGCCATATTTCTGTTTTACTTATTTTTAATTCAAATTTTTAAAAATTGCCACATCTAAGCAATAATCTAAACTTATTTATAAATGGAACTTTGTCTGTGTGTGTGTGTGTGTCTGTGTGTGTGTGTGTCCATTACCTATAGACTCCGAAATGACTGAACTGATTTTCTTGAAAATTTACACAGTTGTACTATAAGCATCTGCGGATTTTGTGTCAAGGTACCCCCAATAAATATTGAAAATCGATAATTGAAAAAGTTGGGTTATAGAAGGAGTGGTCCAATTTTAATCAAATTTGATACACTCATAGACAAAGACATAAGAAACAATATTCAGAAGTTTCAAGGTTGCAGTTCTTACAAGAGTGCAGAAAATTGGATATCGATAACCAGGAAATCAAAATTTGACTTACATCCATTCATTTTTCGGTTTCACTTTGACTGGAAACAACTATTGCTTTTAAGTCTTTCATGCCAACGTTCAAAGAGTCTAAACACTAGGACCATGGATTAGTTTTAAAGCTTTCATTACACCCAAACAACGCTGGGCTATACTGCCAGTTATTGATAATTTCGAAAATTTATACTTACATAGAAAAAGTTTATATCTGCCTTATCAAAAATCAGTTGTATGTTAGAAAGCCTACAACATTCATGAGTATTATTGGCAACTGCGATTTCACATTAATACAGTTCAGTTAAGTGCCATATGTGATACACGCTTTGGGTGATCATGTCTCAAAAGAGACATGACTGACTGGGCAGAAAATTATCCCATAGTAGGTTGCCATTGCTTTTTGCAGTAGACTGGTTGCCAGCCAAGGCTATAGAACCCAATCTGTCCAATTATTTAATCCATAACTGGAGGGAAAAGACAGATTAATACCTTTCCCAAGGTTATTTGTGTGTAAGTGAATGAAAGATATTTAACTGGAATTCAAACTTGGGACCCTGATTTGTTGTTCAAGTCAATATCCACTGCACCACAATGCACATCTTACATTAATGCAAAGCAGTTGAAAAACATACCTATTTATATATTTCCTGTCACATCTGGAGTGGGAAAATGTGTAATTAAAGTTAAGTTAGTAAATCTATGAGTGATTACTTCCTTCTTTCTTCTTCTTTTATGTGCTGTATGTGCCCCATCAGGATGTAAGCAATCATGGCTCTCCACATCTTTCTGTCTCTTGTAGCTCTTAATAATTTTGGTCTTTCTGTTATTTCTACAAAACCCTATACTGTCATCCTTTTACTCAAGTTTGTAGATCAGGTTTCAATGATGTATTTTTATAAAGTGTGTTTTTGTTGAGAGTCAAATGTATTGTTGGTAATATTTTTGTTTGTAATAAATGATAGTGCGATACAGAGATCCAAAGGCAAATTGGCATGGCAAAGGATGCATTCCAGAAATTGAGTAAAGTATTAAGAAACAAGGAAGAGAGTTCTGGATTGCTATGTGTTGTCAGTTCTTCAGTATGGCAATGAATACTGGACAATATCATCAAAGATGAAGGAGAAACTGGAAGCAACTGAAATGTGGTTCTACAGAAGGATGCTGCTAATATCATGGATCGAGTATGTGAGCAATGATGAGGTCCTAGAAATGATGGAAACAAAAAGGAAACTAATACTGAGCATCAGGAAGAGACAGCTGAAGTTCCTGGGACATGCAATGAGAAAAGAGGGCTTGGAGAACTTGATACTAACAGACCAGATACAGGGAAGGAGAGACAAAGGGAAAGCAATGGATAACATATTTGAAGGACTTAATCAGGTGGATGATGGAACGAGGGTTGCATAGTGTAACAGGAGAAGGTGTGCTAAGAGCCATCAGGGATAGGGAGATGTGGAAAATCATGATCGCCTACGTCCTGAAGGGACAGGGCACATAGAAAAAGAAGAAATGATTTGTAAATAGTAAGAATTCATATTTATTATCATTATTAATATACATCAAAAAGATTTGCAAAAAATTCATGGTCTTTCTATTTTAATTTTTTAATAAATCCTAATTCTTTAGTTAATGATTGAATAAGCTCATAGCATGTTTTATGGCAATGAAATATCCATAGAAATTTCAATATTGCATCAGTAGATATTTGAACTTAACAACTTTAACAAAATATTGCAATAAGAATAAATATGAATGCTGGTTATTATTTTAAGAAGTGGGTACAAAAGAAAAGATTTGAAATTGATAACTTTTTCTATTTCACTGAAAGAAGCATTAAATACTTCTAACTTCCTTCCTTCTTTCTTTCTTTCTTTCTTTCTTTCTTTCTTTCTTTCTTTCTTTCTTTCTTTCTTTCTTTCTTTCTTTCCTTTCTTTCTTTCTTTCTTTCTTTCCTTTCCTTTCCTTTCTTTCTTTCTTTCTTTCTTTCTTTCTTTCTTTCTTTCTTTCTTTCTTTCTTTCCTTTCCTTCCTTCCTTCCTTTCCTTTCCTTTCCTTTCTTTCCTTTCCTTTCCTTTCCTTTCTTTCTTTCTTTCCTTTCCTTTCCTTTCTTTCTTTCTTTCTTTCTTTCTTTCTTTCTTTCTTTCTTTCTTTCTTTCCTTTCTTTCTTTCTTTCTTTCTTTCTTTCTTTCTTTCTTTCTTTCTTTCTTTCTTTCTTTCTTTCTTTCTTTCTTTCTTTCTTTCTTTCTTTCTTTCTTTCTTTCTTTCTTTCTTTCTTCCTTCCTTCCTTTCTTTCTTTCTTTCTTTCTTTTCTCACTGAAACTAAGTAGTGTCTTTTCCTCTCTTTCCACACAATCAAAATGAGATAGTCCATTATGAGGTATTGGCAGGGAATAATGTTCATGCATGATAAAGTAATACTTGTGGCTTGGATTGAGGAATCAGAGAGCTGAGTTTGGATTCTGGTCATGTTCATTACATTCACTTATGTGCTACTATCCTTGAGAAAAGTATGGATAAAGACTTCTTCTTTATGGGTAAATGGTAGGACAGACTAGGTTCTATAGCTTTGGGTGGCAACCAGTCTAAGAGAAGAAAAACTCTAAATTTAGAACTGTACATAGCCCTGGAAAAGCACATTATCATCTTGCGGCCATTGGCTGAGATAGAACTCACTATGCCCCACCAGTATTCCCCATGCATTTGGAACCCTGGCACAGTCTTTTTTTGTAGCAAAATTCATAATCTTGTCAAATAGCTGAATACTTGATGCTTCGCCAGGGTTACCAAGGGTGTTTTTATTGTGACACCAACACTACATGGGTTGCCTCCAGGCCCTATCCTGTTATTTAACCCATAACTAGAGGGAAGTGGCAGATTAATACCTTTCCCAATGATACCAGTGATAAAGTGAACGCAGGGTACTCAACTTGAATTTGAACTCGGCTCACCGATTTCTCTTTCCACACTGATATCCACTGTACCACAACGCACATTCATCACTGACGGAAAAGCACATAATGTGCAGCTAAGGAAAGAGTCATTCGCATTGACGTGATGAACTTGATTATGGTCAACCAATTTTTAATGTTCATGTGAACTAAAAATTATTATATGATATTAAGAAATTATTACAATATTTTCCTGATAGTCAGATCTTTTGGTTTAGTTTGGTTTATTTTGTTTTCTAGCATATCAACTCTCTTAGGTCATTTAATTTAAAGAAAATTTGATTTCATTCAATAATATCTTAGTAAGTTTTAAGTTTTACCATTAGGTTTGGTTTATTTTATTTTACAGCATATCAACCTCAGTGGGTTATTTAATGCCAACAAGATTTTTAGGATATGTTCACATGAACAAATTATGCATTCTTTGTAAGAAATCAGTTTATAGATCATCTATTTATATAAAGTGGGTTTTTATTGAGAGTCAACTGTATTGATGGTAATTTTTTTTTTTAAATGTATTGCTGGTATATATATATATATATATATATATATATATATATATATTATTTATTCATAAATTATAACATGGATATCCATGTTATAATTTATGAATAAATAATATTATTAGCTCTACTTTTGTACTATTCCAACAATACTTGTATATATATATATATATATATATATACCAAGTATTGTTGGAATAATATTCCTTGTCAAAAGAAACACTATTTTTAAGAAAGTGCTCAATACAAAAGTAGAGCTAATAATATGACTTCAAACAAATATTAATAACAATACCCACCAAAATTAACCTTAAGCCTGCCCGCATATTTTCCAAATGAGAAGTTGCTTCACTCTGATTGGTCCACATTACACATACAATAATACCTCCCTGATTAAAGGGGCCACGCTCGTTTTCAGACTTTTAAACCATTCATTTAAGAACCATTACATCACTTGAAAAGACACAAAAGTGTTGAAACAAAATGGCTACTTTTGTAGTGATATTGTAACATATCCATGTTATAATTTATGAATATATATATATATATATATATATATATATATATATTCCTTTTTTTTTAAATGTATAATGCAAGACGTACTTGTTAGGTCTGAGCAAATGGTTGGCAAAGCAGAGCTTAGAGATAACAAGAGAAAGAATATAGAGAGTGACAAGAGAGTGACAAGTAGACGTCCATGATCACCTATGTCCTGAAAGGATACAGCACATGAAGAAGAAGATTGGTAGCAATATATATATTTTTTAAATGCATTCCTGGAATTTTTATTATAAAAATCAATTTTTATGCTTTCATAATGTATTGACCCCAGTTTGCAGTTAATTATTTGCCCATAGCTGGGATCTTAACAGGTGCTACCACTCTGGGTCAGGGTGGACCTGGAAACAACAGCAATTAAGAGGTGGTTCATTGCTTCTCACAGTCTCCCAACATTATTGCTGGATACAGTTTATCATCATACCCAGGATGATGGATCTGTTCAAGTGATAAGGACAAAAAGAACTTTAGAAAATAGATGTCTTGCAAAAAATGTTTTTTATACATAAATTTCAGAGAAGTAAGAGACAACTTTTCTCTGGTTGCAGGACAAGCAATTTTTAAGAAAAAAGAGTATAAAAGTGCTTTTAATCACTAGATCAGATCATCTACAGTAAGTTTACGTCCAGGTTCTTACAACATTTCACCTATCTTGGCAGATCTTTTGTTATCACAATGTTGGACAATTAATAACAGAAGTGACAAAACAAAAAAAAAAAAGAAACAAAAAAATTGAAAGATTAAAATTTTAGCATTCCCTTTCTTGTGTGCATATATTTTGGGTGTCCCAAATGTTCATTACCATTGAAAATCCTTGTAAATTTTATATTTATTTACCAAATGAAATAATATTTCTGGATGTGACAATATATTGTTACAAAATTCTATTGGTCTAATTATGTTGTGTGACTTTTGGAACACCTCATATATATATATATATATATATATATATATATATATATATATATTATAAAAAGTGAAAGAACATGTAGATTAAAACTCACTGTTCAAGCATTTACTTTTATAAAGAATGCTCAATACATACTTAGAGCAAAAACCAAAATAAAAGGGCTGAAAACCTGATTTTGATCAGACCCGATAGGATATCAAGGTATCAACTTCCAATATTGGAGTCAAACAAGTTATCCAAGGATAAACCAACCTAAGTAAGTCCATGAAAACTTATTGCATCCATCAGGAGTAAAATGGAAGAAAATGAGTCATATTGAGAAATTGGAAAAAATAAGTAGCTCATGACCTGACTGGAAGCCTAAAGAGTATTTGCGTAAAGTTTGGGAAGAATCAGATAAAAATTGTGGATTTGTATAAAGGACAGACAGACAGACAGACAGACAGACACACAAACATCTTGCCTTTTATATATATAGATATAAAAATCTTAACCATAATACGTTGTCTGTCATTTTTAATGAAACCTGCATATAAGAAAGATTACTGCCCAAATGCCCAATATATATATATATATATATATTAGTCAGTTACATTCAAACCTGTTTCACTGTATCACAGCTCATCAGTGTGGCTAGACATCCACTTGCTTCCAGCTGGGATTGAAAGTCAACCAATTTGGTGTCAGTTTGAGTGCCAACTCCCTATGCTATCAGCACATGGCGGAGAGAAGAGGAAGTTTTAATGTGTTATATATATGAAGTGTAGACACATGCCAGCTGTGTGTATATATATATGTTTAATAACTAGATCGTCAACAGTAAAGTTATATCCAGGTTCTTTCAACATTTCACCTTTCTTGGTAGATCTTTGGTCATCACAAAAGGAAAAAAAGAAAGAAAATAAATGAAATTTCTTGTCTATATACCTAAGAATGAGCTTTGTGGTGTAAAGACCTGTGTTGACCTCCAGCTATGGGTTAAATAGTAGGACAGATTGGGCTCTATAGTCTTGGTTGGCAATTAGTCTACCACAGAAAGAAATAGCAACCTGCTGCAGGAAATCTTCTGTCTAGTCAGTCATGGATTGAAAAAGATATGGTTGCCTAAGCATATATCACATATGTCACTTAACTGACTGATATACCTAAAACATATCGAAAAAAATTAAATTAAAAATTTTAAGATATCAGCATTTAAAATTTCCTTCCTCTTCATGCACCTGTATAGTTTCATCAATGTAAAACATCACTTTAATCTGATGAAATCAAAAAAAATGTAACATATGAAAATTTTTTCCACTTTGTTATTAATTTTCCTATATTTTGGTTTACGAAAAAAGGACCAACACAAAGAGACATTATTTGCTTTGAACTTCAATAACTGCAGTTTAAAGAGATTAAGTACTTTATATTTCATGGAAGAAAACACTAATGTTTATGTAAGCTTAATAAGTAATATCCGACACAATGATAGTTTTTAAATAAGAGAATTATACAATAGAAAGTATCTAAAAATTCGTATCAAGTACTTAGTAAAATTCTCTTTGACAGTAATGCACAGATTATTTAAAATGCAGATATTTGAACAAATTCCAATAAAGTTTCTTTGATAGGAAGAAAATTCAAGTATTGCTTGTAGCACAGTCAACTTATGACAAAATCCAAAGTTATTTCAATGATGCACATGACTAATGCAAGAATTTGTTTTTCTGAGTTAAATTGTTAACAAAATGTACAGTTAAGGGAATATGCAGTGAATATAACTGTCATGCCAAAAATATGACTAAAAGAACTAGTTACATCTATATATATATAGTGGCTTGCAAAAGTCAACACCACCTTTGGAAATTTATATATTTTGTATAATTTAACAAGGAACACATTTTTTCAATTCCAATGATTGTTTTTTTTAATTCCAATGATTGTTAAATAATAAGCAGATCCATCACACTTTTCTTTGATATAAAAATTACATTTGAAAAATTTTGCACTGATTCTTAAAATCATATAACTTAGAAAAATGTCTTTGCAAAAGTCTACACCCCTTTTAGAATGTCTTCAACTAATACTTTCTGGATGATCCTGCTGCATCAATTACAGCCTACAGACACCACAGGTAGTCTTCCATGAGCTTACTGCAGTGGCCTGCTGACAGTTTTTGGCATTCTTCCTGGAAGAACTTCTTGAGCTGTGTCAGATTAGATGGGGAATGTTGGTGCACAGCCAGCGTACATCTCACCATAAATTTTCTATAGAATTGAGTTCTGGAGACGGCTGAGCCACTCCAAAACTGTGATTTTCTTGCTCGCAACTAAGCTTTAGTGCTTTTTGACACATGCTTGGGGTTGTTATCATGTTGAAACTTGAAATTGTGACCCAAGCGCAGAGCTCTAGCTGACTTCAGCAGGTTTGCCTCTAATATTTCTTGGTACTTGACACTGTCCATGACACCTTGGATGGTTACCAGCTCTCCAGGCCCTGCAGCTGAAAAACAGCTCGAAAGCATGATTGAGCCACCATCATGCTTTATAGTGGGGACGGTGTAATGAGGTTGGTGAGCAGTGCCTTTTTTTTGCCAAACATTGCATTTTGTATCTTTTCCAAATAACTCAACTTTGGTCTCATCTAACCACAAAATCTTGCACCACATGGTCATGGAATCAGTGATGTGACCTTTGGCAAACTCTAGCCTAGCTTGCTTGTGTATAGACTTCAGAAGGGGCTTTTGTCTCTAGCTACCCTCCCTTGCAGGCCAGACCAGTGCAATACTCTGGAAATTGTAGATGCATGGCCATCTGTCCCAGTACTGGAAACTGAAGCTTTCAAGTCTTCCAGTGTTGCACTAGGGTTGGAGGTTGCCTCCCAGACCAGTTTTGATTTTGCTATTCTGGTAAGTTTGCTCGGTCTCCCAGATTTTGGTAGGGTGACAGTGGTTTTGTGCATTAATCATTTCTTAACTAAAGTTTTAACAGTGCTTCAGGGCAATTCTAAAGTTTTTGCAATCTTTTTATAGAAATTATTTTCATTGTACTTTTGAATGATAAGGTTTTTAATTTCCTGATACAGAGGCTTGCCCACTTTCTTTCCCGAGTTGGACATCTTGTATTTACAGTCAGTGTCCAAAGACCAACATACCAAGAAACTATGTGGTGGGTGATTTTACAAGCAATTAAATCACCTTATATAGCAAAATAATAGATTGTCCAAGTTTGTTTCTTATGGTAGAATACACATGTTACTTTTGATTGTTCTGGATTGTATACATCAATGATAAACTACGTGATAACACAGTATAATGTCTTGTGGGGTGTGTAGACTTTTGCAAAGACATTTTTCTAAGTTATATGATTTTAAAAATCAGTGTGAGATTTTAAAATGTCATTTTAATATTGAAGGAAAGTGTGATGGATCTGCTTATTATTTAATCATTGGAATTGAAAAAATGTGTTGTTCCCTGTTAAATTATACAAAAATTTTCAAAGGGAGCATAGACTTTTGCAAGCTACTGTATACAGAATTGATTAACCTGAATAGAGTGAAATAAATAGAAACATTGTTATAGAAACAGATATATTAGGACCTCGAATAAGTTCTTGCTCTTTTTCCAATATATCAGTCAGTCAGTTAAGTGCCATACAAGATACATGCTTGGGCAATTATGTCTCTTTCAAGATATGACTGACTGGGTAGATGATTATCCCACAGTTGGTTGCCATTAATTTTTGCAGTAGACTGTTTTCCATCCAAGGCTATAGAACCCAATCTGCCCTGTTATTTAACCCATAACTGGAGTGAAGAGATGGATTAATTTGCACGTAAGTGAATGCTACTAATTCAACTGGAATTTGAACTTGGCTCCCCGATTTCTCATTCCAAGCCAAAATCCACTGCACCACAACACACATTCGAACAGATGGCATTCCCAAAATTGCATGTGTGTAGTTTCAGAGTGTAATCTAAACTTATTTATAAATGGAACTTTGTCTGTGTGTGTGTGTGTATGTGTCTGTGTGTGTCTGTGTGTGTTTGTGTCCGTTACCTATAGACTCCGAAATGGCTGAACTGATTTTCTTGAAAATTTACACAGTTGTACTATCAGCGTCTGCGAGTGTTCTTAGCTAGGTTTTGTGTCGAGGCACCCCTGATAAATACTGAAAATCGATAATTGAAAAAATCATGTTATAGAAGGAGTGGTCTGATTTTAATTAAATTTGATACACTCATAGACAAAAACATAAGAATCGATATTCAGAATTTTCAAGGTTGCAGTTCTTACAATAGTGCAGAAAATCGATAAATTATATATAAAAGGCAAAATGTTTGTGTGTGTCTGTCTGTTTATCTGCCTGTATGTCTGTATATTTTTCAGCCCTTTTATTTTAGTTTTTGCTTTGGGTTTGGTTCTAAGTAGGTATAATTGTAGTTCTTAGTCTCAGCCATGATACCATTTACTCAGAGGACTTATTTAGTCTTCAAAATTCAGTTTACGGCAAACAAAACTTATTTGATATCGATACCAGGAAATCAAAATTTGACTTACATCCATTCATTTTTCTTTCAGTCTACGGTTTTGCTTTAACTGGAAACAACTATTGCTTTTTAGTTTTTCATGCTAACGTAAAAAGAGTCTGAGCTCCAGGACCATGGATTAGTTTTAAAGCTTTCATTACACCCGAGCAACGCCGGGTTATACTGCTAGGGCATCTATAAGGAAGTACTATAAACAAGCTTGAAATTTTGCATATGTCATTTTGCGTATGTCATTTTGCCAAAGTGTAAATGATTTTGTTTTTCATAGCATTATACAAGTTGAATTTTGTGCCAAAGAAAGTATATTTGCAGGAAATTTAACTGCACTTCTTTTTCTTCATTTGCTGTCTCCTTTCAGGATCTAGGCAATGATGAACTTCCGTTTTCCCCTGTTCCTTGTCGCTCTTAATATTTTTAATCTTGGTATCTCTCCCAAACCCTACTCCACCATTCACTCACTCAAGTCCATCAAAGATGTCTTGCCTTGCTTTCTCCTGTTTCTCTATTCCTTTATCCACCCTGTGAGTATCAGATTCTTCAAATCTTTCTTCCTCAATATGTGTCCCAGGAACCTCAGCTGTCTCTTCCTGATGTTAAGCATAAGTTTTCTTCTCGTTTGCATTCTCTCCAACACTTTGTTGTTGTTCTCATGCTCAGTCTATGGTATGCTCAGCATTCTTCTGTAGAACCACATTTCTGCTGCCTCAAGCCTCTCCTTCATCCTTGATGAGATTATCAAACATTCACTGCCATACAAAAGAACACATATCACAAAACAGTCCATCACTATTTTCTTTGTTCCCAATGAGATTTAACTGTCTTTCGGTACTCTGTGATTAGCTTTTGAAATGCATTCTTGGCCATACCAGTGTGTCTTTGGATCTCAGTGTCACACATTTCATCCTCTTTCAGAATGCTTCTCAGTTATATAAATTTCTTTACTGCACTACTTTATTCAAAAGAAATCTGCAGTTGAAGCCCACAAAATTCTTGTTGATACTGATAGGAACCATGCTCTGTTAGAAACAACATGCTAAGATTGGTTTAGATGCTTCAAAAATAATGATTTTGATGTTGAAGATAAATAACACACTGGTGCATCAATAAAGAATGATGACAAAGATTTAGAGAAATTCCTTCATGAAGACTCATATCAGGTGCAAGCTGAACTAGTGGAATCATTAGGAGTTTATCATTATATAGTGGAATCATTAGGAGTTGATCATTATATAGTGGAATCATTAGGAGTTGATCATTATATAGTGGAATCATTAGGAGTTGATCATTATATAGTGGAATCATTAGGAGTTTATCATTATATAGTGGAATCATTAGGAGTTTATCATTATATAGTGGAATCATTAGGAGTTTATCATTATATAGTGGAATCATTAGGAGTTTATCATTATATAGTGGAATCATTAGGAGTTTATCACACAACAGTTTCAAAACATTTGAAAGCATTAGGAATGATTCAAAAGCAAGGACATTGGATGCTGTATAAGTTGAAGCCAAGAGATATCGAATGTCAAGTGTAAACAACTGCTTCAATGGCAAAAAAGAAAAAGTTTTGCATCATATCATGACTGGTGATGAAAAGTGTATGCACGATGATAAGCCTAAGCATAAAAAATCGTGGGGTAAGTGCATACATCAACATTGTTGGCAAAGCCAAATATCCATGTTTGGAAGCTTCTGCTCTGTATTTGGTGGGATCAGCCCGGGTGTAGTTTATTATGAGCAGCTCAAACCAACCAAAACCATCATGGTAGATCACTATTAACTTCAACTGATGCATTTGAGCCAAGCATTGAAAAAAAAACAGCCGCTATATGAGCAGAGACACAACAGTGATTTTGCAACATGACACAGGTAAGCCGCATGTTGCAAAACAGGTGAAAACCTACTTTGAAACATTTAAATGGAAGGTCCTACCCCACCCGCCATATTCACCAGACATTGCCTCATTCAATTATCACTTGTTCTGATTGATGGCACATGGCTTGGCTGGGAAGCACTTTCATTCTTAGATTGACTCATGGTTAGCCTCAAAAGATGTGTTGTTTTTCCAACATGGAGTTCAAATGCTGCCAGAAAGATGAAAAAAAGTAGTGGCTAGCAATGGATAATACTTTCAGTGACATATATCTAACTAATTTTTGTAAATAAAACATTAATTTTCATGAAAAATGAGCAAGAACTTATTCAAGATCATTATAAAAAATTAAAATTTAATTAAAAAAAAGTGTTATTTTGTTAACTGGGTCAGTTTCAGGAGATAGTAGGATGAACACATAATTAAAATTAAGTAAATTAAAATATAAATGAATTTTTCAATAAAACATTTCACAATATAAAACCACTTATAATAAGTAAATGCATATTTAAAATTTCATCAAGTGTCAGAGATTCTATTGGATTTCTCAGACACCAAATAACTGATGAAAGAACAGTCCATTTGAAAGATTTTTTTCATATTCAGTCCACTGGGAAATCAGGAGTAAATTGTTATTATTGTATATTTGCAAATGTATTAAAACACACACACACACACACACACACACACACACACACACACACACACACACACACACACACACACACACACACAGGTGCGATGGATAAATTGTCATCTGAATTACGCAAAAAATAAAAATAACACTGATATCTCATCTTAACAAATATATTTACCAAAATTGCACAAAAATATCTTAAAATACTAAAGAGTAAATTTTTTCAATAAAATCTCCATTGACTTTAATCTGAATAAAGGAAAATAGATATTGTTGTAAACAGAAACATTGTTACAGAATCAGATATACACAGATTGAGATTAATAGATACAGAGAATTGAAACCATGGAAAGAAAAGTGGTTACGATATTAAAGAAATGAAATTTCATAAAACCTGTTATTTTGCTGTCGCCTCTCTGTGTATTGCTTCTGGCTTTGCTACGAGCCAGCAACCTTATGGCAAAAAGACATTCCTTGACAACAAGAGAAATCAAATTTGGTCTTTTCCTTTCTTCTATTCCTTTTTTTTTTTTTATTTTGATTTTAATCATCCAAAATCTTTGTTTTTGTTTGCAATTCTAATTTATTATTTCTACTGACATTTGAGAGATATTTTAAATCATGCAGAAAAGGAAATGGATAGGAAAAGACATTTTAACTTTACCATTCCTTTTTTGCTTTTAAAGTTGTATGAATGTCCATATATATATATATATACACAAATATCAATACATAAGGAAAGCATAAAACATCTGCTCCTAAGGTCTGAACAACAAAAAAGTGCTCAAAACAAAAGTCAAAGATATGTAGAGCAAAGATATTTAACAAAAGGCTTAAATGCCAGCCAACTTTGCTACCTGGGTTTCAAATGTGAGGTTTCCTCAGGCAAGTGTAAGCTTATATATATATATATATATATATATATATATTGAGCATTTTGGCAACAATCTCTTTTTTATGTATGTTTTGTTAAAGACAATTGATAAGATACAAAGATTTGATAAGTTACAGTGATTAAGCTTTTTATTTAATTTTTCTTGTGTTCATACAAGTGTTTTTTCTTTGGACATAAAGTGTGTAAACATTTTTCAAAACTTCTGCATATACAAATGCTTTCAGCCATACTTTTAGCCATTATCAAGGATGATTTTTATCCTTAATTAAATATGATGTTTTTGTTAAAGTTGCAGGTTTCATTTTCTGAACACAGTCACCATGCTGTGGCCATGTTCATACTTTATATTATTGAGTATTAGCTTTTTCCTTTTTCATTATTCAATTATTTTTAATCACTTTTTGCATGTAGGTGAGGCTATTATATTTGTATTTTCTGTTAGTATGTTTTGGATAGAATCAGGTAGGTTTTTGTGTGTGTTTAAATGAGTCCTAATAGAGCTATGATCAGGTAGATGTAATGCAAGTTGTCTAGATAGGCATATAGCAGTCTGAGCAATATAATTCTTTATGAGTTTGATTTGATGAGGAATACAGTTCCTTAGTGGGTAGTTGAACTATAAATAATGTTGTTTCTTTGTAGTTTTAAATTTGTGGGTGTGTTGCTATTTTTGATGATAGGGTGAGCTGATCTTGTAATAGATAATTAATTTAATTTTCTTGTTTGAGCCAAAAGGGTTCTGTATTTCTTTATGAAATTTCTTAGAGGAATCTTGCTTATAGTTAGCATGTATTTGGCTTTTGTAGAAGACTAGCAGTATAGCCCGGCGTTGCTTAGGTGTAATAAAAGCTTTAAAACTAATCCATGGTTCTAGAGATCAGACTTTTTGGATGTTGACATGAAAGACTAAAAAGCAATAGTTGTTTCCAGTTAAAGCGAAACTGTAGACTGAAAGAAAAATGAATGGATGTAAGTCAAATTTTGATTTTCTGGTATCCATATCAAATAAGTTTTTTTCGTTGTAAACTGAATTTTGAAGGCTAAATAAGTCCTCTGAGTAAATGGTATCATGGCTGAGACTAAGAACTACAATTATACCTACTTAGAGCCAAACCCGAAGCAAAAAGTAAAATAAAATGGCTGAAAAAATACAGATATACAGGCAGATAAACAGACACACACACAAACATCTTGCCTTTTATATATATATATATATATATATATTATCGATTTTCTGCACTATTGTAAGAACTGTAACCTTGAAACTTCTGAATATCATTTTTTATGTCTTTGTCTATGAGTGTATCAAATTTGATTAAAATCGGATCACTCCTTCTATAACCCGATTTTTTCGATTATTGATTTTTGATATTTATCGAGGGTATCTCGACACAAAACCTAGCTAAGAACACTCGCAGATACTTATAGTACAACTGTGTAAATTTTCAAGAAAATCAGTTCAGCTATTTTGAAGTCTATAGGTAATGGACATGCACACGCAGACACAAACACACACACATACACACACAGACAAAGTTCTATTTATAAATAAGTTTAGATAGATATTAATGTTATTGTTTTATCTGCATGTTTGGTATTGCTATAAGTTACTTTAGAAAGAAATAGTCTAATCTGGTGGTCAATGAGGTAGTTAGAAAAACCAGTGTTAACTTGTGTCTGTTTTTCATTATTGAATTCTTTAATGAAAAGGGGCTGAGAGGATGAATTCTTCTGAGTTCTCATTAGGAAAGTTTTTATGACTTGTATTTTATATCAAAGTGGACATTCATGCTTAAAATTAAGGTGGCATGAGTTTCAACTAGTTGGCTTTTTGCATAATGAAGTGGTGAATTTGTTATTACTGAGGACATCTAAGAATGGTAGTTTATTTTTTTAACTAAGTTCATAGGTAAAGTTAAGGATAGAGTTTTTTCAAATGTGGTTTTGAGATTATCATTTATTTGTTTGTTTTTCATACCTTTACTGTTTAGAAAGGTATTAATCCATTTATTCCCTCCAGTTATGGGTTAAATAACAAGACAGATAACCTGCTGCAAGAAAATCTTCTGTTCAGTTAGTCATGTCCCTTTCAAGACATGAACACCCAAGTGTGTATCATGTATGACACTTAACTGACTGAAATAAATGTAGTGTTTTCCATGTAGGAGAAGTGAGAGGAATTTCTCATACTAATACCATTTATTTGGATGTAGATATTGCCATTATGGTCATAGAAAGGGACTTTGGCTGTGAGCATGCAATAAGTTTTTGAGGATATTTGGTTTGATGGGTAGAGGTGGAATGGAATTATTTTTATACACAGAGTTAAGGATTATGTCAATAGTTTGATCAATGGAGACATTTGTAAATAAATTTTCAATATTGAGTGATGCTAAAATACCTTGGGAAGGTTGTATAGTTTTTAGAATTTGAAACAATGATAAAATCTAAAATATTCATTGAATATTAAGAGCAACTCATCTCAAATCTTCATACAAGATCCCCAAGGTGATGTTGAAAATTCCTTTCATGTGACATTTTGAAGTTTTAAGTGAGACAAGATATCAGTCTATATAAGAATGTCAAAACGACCCATAAATTGTAAATAGATTTATTCAGATTTTTCTGATCCATAATAAAAAAAAAATGAAATCATAAATTAATTTCATTTATTTCGATGGTGGCTGGCAGTTATAAGGTGACTGAACAAAGATGTTTTATCAGCTGTCTAATGCACTAAAGGCTGTACTTATCCTGAGGGTTATGGTGAATGAGCTTTAGCAACCAAGCAAAGAGAACAGAGCAGGCATTTTTTTATTTTATTCATTAATTTTATCAGAATATTTACTTGTTAGGTTCTAATTCTTAATTCCTCTGAGGCTTATTCACACAAAGAACTTAAATTGGCAATTCTATTAGGTGTGTGCAATTTTTTTAATTAAAAGACAAGAAGATGGAAACTTTTGTACATACCTAATATTTTATATTATAATTGAGATTGTTGTTGATGATTACAATGCAAAAATTTGGATTGACTTTTGGTAAAGAATTACAATAAGGATTCCATTAGAATTTAATGCATATATGTAAATGTGATTAGCGAGAAAGTGAAGAAGTTAAAAGGAAAGTGAAAGAAAGTGTTAAAACTGGAAAAATAGAAGTTAGGGAAACAGCTCAATAAAAGCAGATATTTTGTAAAAGTAAAGACTGTATATATATATATATATATATATATATATATATATATATATATATATATGCAGGTTTCATTAAACATGACAAATAATGGTTAGGATGTATGTAATTTTTCATGTGATCTTATGAATTTTTCTCTTGAGGTCATAAATTATATAAAAACTGTCCAAGTGTCTTGTTTTTCCAAGTACTTTCAGCTATACTTTTAGCCATTTTAACAGAATGTATGTGGTGTTATATATGTTGTAGAGTAGTGTGTATGTGTCATGTACAAAACACAGTAAGAATGTTGTTATATTCGTAGTTGATATTATTGAGTGTTCAGTACATAACCCATACACACTACTCTAGAACGTGCATAACACATAAAATGGCGACAATTTACCCATCGCACCCTGTATATTTAATCAAAGAAATATTTTGCATAAATTTGATATCATACAAATTTATAAAATTCTGAGATGGATTTTTTTCAAATAACCTTTGTGCCGTCATCTTTCTTTTGACTGAAATAACTTCAATAATTTTCACTTGAATGAGTCAAGCCATCAAAATTAATAATGAAGTGCATAAAATCATTATTTTGCCTCTTTTATTTTTATTTTTAAGCTATTCCAAGCATGAATGAATAAGGTATTGGAGAACTTCCTGTGGGTAATAACATATACTAGTGTCCCCTTAAAGAATTATGAGGTAGCAAGGTGGAAAAGAATGAAGATACATTGTTGTATAAAACTGAATCTAATTTCACTCTTGTTAATATCTTTTTATGTTTATTTTTCATTTTAAAAAGATCAAATCTGATGATAGTGAGATTAACTATTTCCTTGAAGGAAACATTTAGCATTTAGCATTCATTGACCAAACAGAATTAGTGTTAGTTGAAATATATAAAACATTTTTCTAAAAAATATTTTTCAGAAAATAGGTTTCTCAAGCCCACTAATTGCTATATATACCTCTTTCTATTACAAATGGTAGTTTATATCCTAACCTTTTGTTTAAGGTGGTGTTAAAAATAAGCATCTTGATTATATCATTATTTTCCCTTCTAGTTACATGTGCTATTTTAGTTGCTGCTGAAAGTTTTCAAGTGATGTGGTTTCTGTTATTTAGTAAAGATCTTTGTGATTTTGTAGCACCAGTTTGAAAAGGTTGGTCCTCTCTAAGATCTACTCAGATTATTCTCTCAAGTATTTTTAGGTATTGGGCTGAAAAAAGAAATGATATCTTGAAATATGGTGAAAATAGTCCATGTGAACAAAACTTGTTACTGTATTAATATTTATTAGACTAAGTTTAGCCTGGCACGAGGTTAAAACTTTAAAGGAAATTAGAATTGGAGCAATAGTGTTAGATATTACTTATAGGAAATTTAATCATTAAAATATAATTTAATCATTAAATTATAGATTTTGTATTTATCTCAAGCTTCCAGTATCCCATGATGCCATGCTTCATTCTTTTTTTTTTTTTCAGGCAAATCACAGACATAATAGGATTATAAAGTTGAAGTCTTTCTGTTAAAAAAAAAATAAGGGAATTAGATTAAATTTTATACAGTAATCCATTTTTTTTCATTCTTGGAAATCCTGAGAAAACAATATGTGAAGTTCTTTAATAGAAATAGTTTTAACTCTTTGACTTTTGTATCATCTCTAAAAAGAATCAGTGACCTCATGTGATGATCAGCAAAGCAGACTCAGTAGCGAGTTTAATCCTCACTTGTAAGCTTGTTCCCAAACTATGCATAATAAAAAACAATTTTCTGTTTGAATTTCTGGGATGAAGAGTTATTATTTATGCTATTTATTTGTATATATTTTTGAGATGAGGTAGTATTTACAGTATTTACATTATTCAGACTATTGCCCTCATCTTTGTTGCCATTTGTACAATGTTTCAGCCATTGTACGCTCCGGTCTTCTTCAGGTGCTAGGAATTTCGAACCGAACCCTTATTATAATCACTAGTGTATATTATCTTGACCCATTTTGCATAGAGCCTCAATTGGAAGTCATGAGTTATCTCTCTCTAACCCTGCAAGTTACTTGTTTACCACTGCTGTAGCCTGGTATTGAACTCACAACTCAAGTCAGGAACTAACCTGTGTTTATATCCACTGGGCCATGTGTCCTTAAGGACACATAAGGACACATGGTCCAGTGATTGTAATAAAGGGTTCGGTTCAAAATTCCTAGCAACTGAAGAAAACTGGAGAGTACAATGGTCGAAACATCTTTATTTAACCTACAATGGTAGAATATTATTGTTCCACTGTCCATGTCTTATCTAGTTCTTATTTTTAGTACTGCTTAGTAATTTCTCACCAGTTTCTACTGAAACACTGCCTGGCGCAAGAATTGAACTCACTGTATGAAATTTATGAACCAATGCTTTAATTCATAAAGTGTTCAGTTCAGAGTTTCCTATAGGTTACTCAAGTCAATATACATCTGATGAAGACCAGAGAGGACAATGGCTGAAACATTGTGATAACAGCAAAAATGAGGACAATAGTCTAAATGTAAATAGTGTAAGTAAATAATAGGTTTTCAAAGAGAAATTAACATTCCAGTATCAATAGTTATTTTGTTATACCAAAGATAAACCAATGAAATAGGTTATGAATTATTTTCCACCCTACAAGTTTTTTTTTTCAAATGAAATGTAACATGCCTCTCACTGCTCTATTACTATTTCCATAGCATGTGTTCTGACAAGCTCCATTCCTTAGTGCAACTAACTCCTACCCTCCCATCTAAGATTCACCACAAGTGTACACTTGAGGCAAACCACCCTAATTCCCCTTGTATTTCATTTGTAAGAAATAAGTTCCATTCTTCCCATTATACTTTTCTAGCCCCTACAATTTAGCTCCTATCAGGTTAACCCTTATCTTTCGCACATATCCTCATAAACTGAACCTCTTACTGGTCTCATAACAAAACCTTTCAGCAGTAACCCACTATCTTGGAGCTTACATAGAAAGAACATTAATAAAAATGCTCGAGCATTACTAAAGTAAAGGATTATTCTTAACATGGTTATGATGAATGAGATATATAATGTGAATGAAATAGTAGGTAGTAGAAAGTAAAGATTATGAGGATAAGGAGGATAGATAATGAATTGTAGTGTTAAAGGAAGCATTTCCCACAGGAATCTATATGCAAGGCAGCAGTTATGGTATTTCTTACTCCTGCTGTTGAAGCCTTGTTGTCAAGTTTGTGCCTCTCTACTCTCATTTTTATTTCCTTTTATATTAATGATTCCCATATAGTTTTTATTTCTATGCTAGGCCCACTGAGGAGGTTAATATAGCCTATATGCTGATTTTTTCAGATGTCAGGTAGTACAAAAAGTGTAAACTGGACTAGTAATAACTGGGCAATACTCAAAATGATGAGATATCCCTAGAATGAACAGCAAAACCAGAATAATCTACCTTTATTGATTGAATAAAGGGTTTTGTTTAAAATTCCCGGAAAGTTTCACAGATTAACAGACTTTTGAAGAAGGCTGTAACACAGAATGACAAAAGTGTTGGAGTTATAACAACAAAGATGAGGACATTAGTCTGAGTGTAAATAATATAAATAATAACTCCTCATCACAAACTTTTAGAGAGTGTTAAGGGTTGACATTTACGTAGACAAAAACAGGGTTCAATTGTCCAATTAATATTTGGAACCTTTTATTTTTTATTTCAAACTGTGTATCTTTATTTTTTATTTTATCATAACCAAAGATAATAATTAACGTGTTAAATTATTTTCAAGCTGTATTAATGTCACAATGATTAACAGGCTTATTTTGCTGAGGGTAATACAAGATCAGGTTGCCTGCCTGTATGCATATCTGGGGGTTAATACACCCTCCCTATTATTGTTTTTTTTTTTTGTTGTTGAATCCTAAAACATAAAATAAAATAATTTCTATTCCTTCTGCAATTATGGCTATTATTAACAATTGTCGATGGGGAGTTCCTAGTGATTAGCAAACAAAATACTCCTCTGCAACAGGAATAATTTTGAAACATGTTTACCATCTATTGCTGAAAGATATAAAAATAGTTTCAACACAATAAAATATAACATTGTCTCTATTGCAGATTCAGATATGGAAACCATTCAGTGAAAGTGAAATCCTATTTTTTCAGTTTTCCCCATATATGTGAATAAGTGTTGGAGAAAGAGAGAGAAAGTAAATATAATACAAAAAGGGAAGAAAGGGAAGGAGAATGAAATTTTAATAAACAAATTTAGGCCATTAGAATGAATGAAAAAAAAGAAAAAGAGTAAAAGGCAGAGTAAAAAGAGTAAAAGGTGGATGAAAAAAAGGAGTGGCATAATGGAAAGAAGGAGAAATTTAAAAGCTGGAAAGAGAAAGCAGGATGGAAATAGGTGAAAGAAAGAGTGTAGGAACAAAAAGTGGAACAATCAGAGTTAGGAAAGGAAGACAAGAAAGAGAAAAAAGAGGTAGAAAGTGAATGAAAGAAAAGGGATTAGAAAGAAAAAGAACAAAAAGGGAGAGGGAAAAAATAAAAATGATTAGAGAGAAAAAATGTAGAGGTTAAAACAGAGAGAGAAAGAAAGATAAAATACTTGAAAAGAAAGAGAAAAAATTATTGAAAGGGGAAAGAGAAGAACAAGGAATAAAAAGAGAGAGGTAAGAAAATATGGACGTTTAGAAAAAGAAGTGCAGAGGCCACAAAGAGAAGGGGAGATAAAGAAAGATAAAATAGAAACTGAACAAAAAAAAAAAGAGGATTGAAAGGAGGACAAAAGAAAGTAAAGAACAAGAAAGGGGAAAAAGAGAGAAGAAAATATGTAGAGGTCACAAAAGAGAGAGAAAGAAACATAAAATAAAGCTGAAAGAGAGGGAAGGGAAATGGATTGAAAGGGAGATGGAAGAAAGTAAAGAACAAAAAGAAAGAAAGAAGAAAATAAGAATGATGAGCAAGAAAAAATTCAAAAGTCAAAAAGAGAGAGAAATCGAGATATAATATGAAAGAGAGAGAAGGGAAGAGTTGAGATAAATTGGAAGAGAAGAAAATAAGTTACAAAAAGGAAAGAATTCAAAGAGAACAGAGTGTATAGAGAAAGTTGTTTAATGTAAAAAAAAAAAAAACGGACAGGTTGTTCTATCAAGAAAAAAAGAGGACAAAAATAGATATTTGCTGTGTGGATATATACAAGAAAATGTTAAAGAAAGAGGAAAATGAGAAGGAATATACTCTCTAAACAAACTTATTTACAAAATCCAAAGGATAAGAAAAGAAATAAGAAAAAACAATAAGGTCTTAATTCCAGGAAAGGAAATCTGAAAACTCTTTCGGAAAATCTAAGCCCGAGGGCAAAATATCGCAAACATTATTTATTTCCTCTTTCCCTGTTCTACCAGAAATAAAAGCCATCAATTTCCCTTATTTTTCCCAGCTTAAAAAAAAATAAAGCATACACCTAACAGATGCAAATAAATTCTTATCTCTTAAGCCATTCCTGCTTTTTAAGTAACAATCTTTTTTTGAAAAAAGAAAAAAATGAAAAAAGAAAATCATTATATCTATTGTAGAAACTTTCCTTTGCATATTAAGAGTTACTTGCCCTTAGCTATTGCTATCCTGGATTGCATACCAAATAAGGCAATTAAGATAATCAACAATCCATCTTTTACTATAAATCTTGCACTAATTGCTGGTTATTCTAGGTTCAGATTAGATTGGATATGAACTGGTTTTTCTTACTGGCAGCTGTAAATGAGCAAAATAGTTAAGTATAGAGAGCTTTTGAATACATATCAGTTAATGATCTTACAAAAAAGATTTTATTTTGAAGGTTTAGCTGGGGGCCACATCAGCTGAAAATGGCTTTTAGCCTTAAATGCAGTTGTAAATTGAAGGGGAAAAGAGAAATCAATAATCAATAACTTGTTTCGGTTTCAGATGAAGTCTACAACATTTACAGTTGTTTCATATTTTTGACAGAGGATATTAATATTTTCAGTGGTGGAGGAAAGTAATATTTTTGGTGGAAGAAATTAATATTATCAGTAAAGGGAATATTAATAATTTTGGTGGAGGAAATATTTTTGGTGGAGGGAATATTATTATTTTCAGCCATGGGTATTAATATTTTTATTAGGAAGAATATTAATATTTTTGATAGAGGATATTAATATTTTCACTTGAGGGAGCAATTTCCCCATTGCTTAGACAATCAGTTCTATAGCATTATGGAAATAAGTTTTATTTGCAGAACGCACGTGCACACACACACACACACACACACACACACACACGCATGCGCATATATTTTTTAATCATTTTATCCCAGGCAGGGTGCAAATGCCACTAGTACACAGAGGGTTACAGGGAGTGAAAGTGAGAATAAAGAATGAGTATAGGGGGGGATTGAGGAAAAGACAAAAGATAAATGGCATTCAAGAAGACAAAAGATGGCGACTGACATTGCATTTCCAATTTTTGAAGATTCTAGTCTTCCATCTATCTACTCAAGATCACTAATTATGTTATGTGTTGTTTTACTCTGTGCCTCTTGC
Source organism: Ascarosepion bandense (assembly GCA_037127315.1). Classification (NCBI taxonomy): domain Eukaryota; kingdom Metazoa; phylum Mollusca; class Cephalopoda; order Sepiida; family Sepiidae; genus Ascarosepion; species Ascarosepion bandense. The sequence continues at coordinate 173,413 of JBBBDQ010002151.1, forward strand.
CTTTAATCTATCTTGTGAGTATCAGATTTTTCAAGCCATCTTTCCTCTTTATGCGCCTTTGAAATGTCAACTGTCTCATCTTGATTTTAAGTATGTTTTGTTTTTCTTTCCATTTTCTCTAAAGCATTGTCCTTCATCACCTAACCGATTCCTGGTTTACTCTGCTTCCTTCTGTAGAACCAGATTTCTGTTGCTTAAAGTCTCTTCTTCATTTATGAGGAGACTGACTAGAATTCACTGATATAGATATTTATCACTGTTTATTAGCACCAGCAATATATACAATATTCACATTATATATATAACAGCAGTATAGCTTGACGTTGCTCGGGTGTAATGAATGCTTTAAAACTAATCCATGGTCCTGGAGCTCAGACTCTTTGGACGTTGGCACGAAAGACTAAAAAGCAATAGTTGTTTCCAGTTAAAGTGAAACCATAGACTGAAAGAAAAATGAATGGCTGTAAGTAAAATTTTGATTTCCTGGTATCAATATCAAATAAGTTTTTTCGTCGTAAACTGAATTTTGAAGGCTAAATAAGTCCTCTGAGTAAATGGTATCATGGCTGAGACTAAGAACTACAATTATACCTACTTAGAGCCAAACCCGAAGCAAAAACTAAAATAAAATGGCTGAAAAAAATACAGGCATACAGGCAGATAAACAGACATACACACAAACATCTTGCCTTATATATATATATATATATATATATTATCGATTTTCTGCACTATTGTAAGAACTGTAACCTTGAAACTTCTGAATATCGTTTCTTATGTCTTTGTCTATGAGCGCATCAAATTTGATTAAAATCAGACCACTTCTTCTATAACCCGATTTTTTCGATTATCGATTTTCGATATTTATCATGGGTACCTTGACACAAAACTTAGCTAAGAACACTTGCATACACTTATAGTACAACTGTGTAAATTTTCAAGAAAATCGGTTCAGCCGTTTCAGAGTCTATAGGTAATGGATACACACACGGTCATGTCACGTTGTAACGGTCATGTCACGTTGAATACACCGGTTCCCGCTCGATCACCGAAGTTAAGCAACGTTGAGCCTGGTCAGTACTTACGTGGGTGACCACTTGGGAATACCAGGTGCTGTTAGCGTTCACGGATGTGCGTTGTGGTGCGGTGGATGTCGGCTTGGAGGGGGAAATCGGTGAGCCGAGTTCCAATTTCAGTCGAGCACACTGCACTCACTTGCGCACTAGTACCCTTGGGAAAGGTATTAATCCGTCCGTTCCCTCCAGTTATGGGTTAAATAACAGGGTAGGACTTGGGACCCTGCCCTTAAACAAATCCCAATGAGACTTGCTCCGTCAGGGAGGAAGCCCGCTCAACCCGACTAGGGTGAATGCGGCATACATACATACATACATACACATACACACAGAGACAAAGTTCCATTTATAAATAAGTTTATATATATATATATATATATATATAGCAAATTTTAAACAGTATATATATATATATATATATATATATATATATGAAAGAGAGAATATTTAGTGAAAATTTTGAATTGAGGAATTATCATTGTTATATTACTTTGCTATTTGGACCAGCATATTCAACTTGATTGTCATATTCAAAATGTTTTGGATATTGTGCCCTCCAGTCATTTTGAAGTGTCTGTCTCTGCACTCAGTAACTTTCTTGGAATTTTTAAGTGAATCCTTTATTCAATCTACTGGCATAGATTGTTCTCATTTTCTTTTTCTGCTTAAGGCGGATAACTCATATCAGTCAGGGAAGATAACTAATATCAATTAATATTTCTCAGTCTTATTTGCCTTTGTGCTCACTTATCCATTTCTACTAAAAAATTTACTCATATCATGTGATAAAGCCTATATTTAAAAAATTGCAAATAATTTCAAGTTAAGATAAAAAATATTTTTACTTACACATTTCTTGCACTTTTCTAAATTAATGCTTACATGCAAAAGTTCAAAACCCCCTGTGAAATATTAACTAAAAACACAAATAAAATGCATTCCTTTATTATTATTAGGTTGTCCCAAAAGTTCGTAAACACTTGCGAAAAATTGAATTTTTATGCAATTTTGAGTTTATATTGTTATAGTGATCTTCATCTTTGTATTCCAGATGGCAATGGATAAAATTGAGCTGCGAGTTTTGATTTTTTTACTGCTGGAAGCAAGGTCTTTCAACCAGAAAATCTGCAGAAGAGGTTTGTGCTGCCGAAAGTGAAGGAACAATTGTCATAGGCGGCGATCTCACAATGATACAAGCATTTCGATTCTGGCGACATGAGCCTTTACTGTCAGCAACTTGAGCGGGCATACGAAAAGTTGAAGCAAAAGCACCCGGCTCTGATCAACTGAAAACGCGCTTTGATGCAGCAGGACAATGTCAAGCCACACACCACCAAGAAAACCAAAGACAAGTTTGAAGAGCTGGACGGCGTTGAGGTTCTGCCACATCCAGCCTACAGTCCTGACTGTGCTCCATCAGATTACAGCCTTTTTCGCTCAATGCAACACTTTTTGAAGGGCCAACGATTCGACTTGTTTGATGAAGTCGAGGAAGCATGTCAAGAATTCTTGATTAGAAGCCAGCTGAATGGTACTTTGACCAGATCCGAAAGCTTGCAGATTGATGGCGGAAAGTCTTGAAAAATGATGATCTTTTTTAGTTTAAGCAATAATTTTTGTTGTTTTTGTGAGTAAAATTTCAATTTTTTGCAAGTGTTTACGAACTTTTGGGACAACCTAATATTATCAATTATTTTTCTTACTTAACTTTTATTCATTTTATTTTTACCTTGCGTAGGTGGATCAATTTACAATGAAGTTACATATCAAAATAGGCTCACCTCTCAAAACTTAGAAAACAAAATTATATTTGTGGTCTGAAGAGTTTAATTGATAGGAATGTGAAAAAATCTCTTAGTGATGTATTTCTATAAAAAATACCTTAAGCCATTAAAAAAATATCCAATATCTTAAGTCATTAAAAATGTCCAATATCTTAAGTAATTAAAAAAATGTTGAGTATTTCAAGTGATTAAAGTGTCCAATATTTTAAGTCATTAAAAATGTTCAATATGTTAAGTAATTACAAAATGTCTAATATCTTAAGCCATTAAAAAATCTCCAATACCTTAAGCCATGAAAAAGTGCTAAATACCTTAAGCCATTAAAAATATTCAATATCTTAAGCTATTAAAAAATGTGTCAATATTAGTTAAAATCTGTCATACTCTGTCAGAACTCTAATTCTTTAACTCAAACAGAAGTGCAAACTTCAAAATCCACAGCTCATATGACAAATCTAGACCTTAATTTTGTCCAGTTCCACTTTACTTCTTAAATACCATAAAAATACTAGTGTCATGAGATACCTTTTATGTTCAATCAGAAAAAGGCACATATAGTTTTCACAGCAGTTGTTTTAAGTCACTGACTGACTAAAAAAGCCAACACTGATTTCATCTACCAAGGTAGATCTGACTTGGCTGACATTAGCAACAGACCCCACAGCAGGCAAACATAGCCAGACTATCAACAGTGACACAAAGATACTTTCATGAAAAGCAATACCTTGTAGCAATTTTCTCAGCAACAAAGGCAAGATCATATAAGTCGGTCAGTTAAGTGCCATACGTGAAACACGCTTGGGTGATCATGTCTTGAAAGAGACATGACTGACTGGGCAGACATGTACAAAATGTATTTAACCAGGTACATAGGCATAAACTTGATGTAACAATATGAGTCAAGCTAATTGATGTAGCAATATGAGTCTTGTTAAACTTAAAACAGTGATACTTGTTGCACAACTCAATGTGGAACATTTACTTTCAGTTGATAGTTATTAGTAAGTTGAGTCAATGACAAAGTACAAGAACAAAAGGCTCAGACTGAGAGAAATTTGTGGAAGGAATATTAATTATATTTTTAGATAAAGATGACAAGACAAAGAATACTGTTGTCTATAAAACTGACCATTCCACAAAACAAGAAAACAGAAGGAATGAAGTGAGCCTTGAAGAATGGAATACATGGTGGCATCTGAATTGCACACCTATCCCCCCACCACTTACACCTCAACCCTACTTTGCTTGCTTATAGTCGTAAGTTATTACTGAAAAATAAAGATTGGTTTACTGTGAGAAAGTGTTTTGTTCTTCACTTGTGGGTAATGATTTGGCTGAAGGGTAATTTCTAAGCCACAACCATTTGACAGAAAGAAACTGCATTCTGTCAATAAACATGATGCCTGGCCTGAGCTGCAATGTAACAGCCTTCAGCCAGCAACAAGACCTATGGTAGAAGCCGTGATTAACTCTCAACCACCATACTTTTATTGTCAGAAAGCAATACTCATCATCATCATCATCATCATTCCCTCTACCATCACCATCATCATCATCATTGTTTAACATCTGTTTCCATACTAGTATGGGTTGGATGGGGTTTTCTTGATGGATCTTTTCCAGGTTGCCTGCTTTTATGTATTATGTGTAATCTCAGCTTTCTTAAATTAAGCTGGGTCCATATTTTATATAGTCTACCAATCATATATAATTGAACCATGATAAAATATTGAATATAAACATTCTAGCCAATTGAAAAATGATAATAGTCATCAAATAAAAAAATAGAAATAAAAAATAAATACAGGATCACTTTTTAAGTGAAAATAAATTAAAATATAAACAAAATGATTACAAAACAAAATTCGGAGAAAGGAAGTGTTAAGTTTGAGCCCAATAAATCTATCAATGAACAAATATATGCTTAAAAACATTTACAGTATTTACATTATTTGGAATATTGTCCTCATCTTTGTTGCCATTTGTATGACATTTCAGCCATTTATGCTCTGGCCTTCTTCAGATGCTAGGAATTTCAAACTGAACTCTTTATTACAATCACTGGGGTATATGAACTCCATTCCTTGCCTAGAGCCTCTTCTGGTAGTCATGAGTTATTTCCCTCTAACCCTGTAAGTTACTTGCTCACTACTGCTGTAGCCTGGTATTGAACTCACAACTCTTTGGGTCAAGTCACAGGAATTAACCAATGTCTATTTCCACATCTATTGTAATAAAGGGTTTGCTTTGAAATTCTTAGCACCTGAAGAAGGCAGGAGTGTACAATAGCTGAAACATCGTACAAATGGCAACAAAGATGAGGACAATAGTCCAAATAATGTAAATATTGTAAATACTACTTCATTTCAGAAATATAGAGAAATGGAAGATCTTTAGTAAATAGAGTCAGATCTTTAGTAAATATCTATGCAGATAATACACCCACTTATAATTGTAAAGTATGAGATAGGTGCACCTGCAAAAGTCTGCATGACAAGGATCTGATAGCTAATCTCTCCTCTGACTTAACCCTGATGACACAATTGAGCAAGGATATGTGAAGAAAGGTTGTTATCTCTTGCTCAAGAGTCTGCAGGTATACGCAAAGCAAGATTAAAGAGCTGCTTTGAAGAATTTAAGATGGAAGGGTTTGGTTGTACCATCGTCCATTCAGATGTATAGAGAAAGCAATCTACTTCAGGCAATAGATTCTTTAAATAAATGAAAGGAAAATTTTCTGAATTATATGGTCATTACTTTTTACAAGTTTACAATCCCTGTGCAACTAACAGTGTGACTAACCAAAAATAGATAATGAGGAGTAAATCACACAGCTAAATTCACAAACACAGTTGGCAATAGGGAACTGATGACTGCTCGTTCATTTGCCCTTTGGGAACAAGCTGACCAACAAAATGAAGAGCTTCACAAGGAGAGCAATGAATAAAGTTTTTCAATTGAGATTGCTTAATCAAGTGTGCATTTTTCACTAGAATGGCATACGTTGTTTGGGGCAAGTTGTTCTTACTCTGCTATTGCCTCTTCTTTGTGAGTTCTTTCTGTAGAAAGATCCTTGGATCATGGATCATAGAGTTATTGATTTTCAATCCCTAACACACTGCCTCTTTTTTTTCTCCTTTACTTTTTCCCTAGTCTGCAGAAATGCTGGAAACAGAAGTGAATCTTGGACAACCAGATGGCTGATTGAAATACATTATTCTTTTGTTGCCTATTCCACAGTATTGCTAATCTTTGGGTCAATTTAATGGGTTACCAGGGCAAGAGAAATGGTTTCTCACTACTGCTAGTTTAGTTGGATCTTATTACGTCTTTTGTTTGTGGACAGTACAAAGAGCTTCCTAAAAATTATTTCATTCTTAGGTCTAATTATTTTGTCATGCAGATACTGGTCAAAATACAGCCATCTTTTTGGGATGCTGATTTGTAATTCTCAGCATCTTCCTGTAGAACCAAATTTCTGTTTTCCAGATTAAAAAACTTGGAGCAACAGAAATGTGGTTCTACAGAAGGAAGCTGAGAATACTATAGATTGAACATGTGAGTATTCAAAAAGTTTTAGGGAAAATAAAACTGATTATATTGGCTGTCTGAAATTTTTAGGCACATAATGAGATAAGAGGACTTGGAAAATTTAACATTCACAGGATATATTGAAGGCAAGAGGGAGAAAGGAAAAACAGGGATAACTTAACTAACAAGCTCATGTAAATGATTGGCAGAACAGGGATTAGGAGAGATAGTAAAAAGGCAAACTTTACTTAGGGCTATAAAAGACAGGAAGTTGTAGAGAAACACGATTGCTCATGTTCTGAAGTGACACACCATATAGAAGAAACATATATATAATTCCATTAACAAGAGCATTATTTTAGTCTGATGTGCATAGTGGTGGCATGGATATCAACTTTGAATAAGAAATGCATTTGAATACATTGCATTCACTAATGCACAAGTACCCTTGAGAAAAGTATGAATCCATCTCTTGTCCCTCCAGTTGTGGGTTGAATAACAGGACAGATTGGGTTCTATAGCTTTGGCTGGCAACCAGTCTACCGCAGAAAGAAATGGCAATCTACTATGGGAAAATTTTCTGCCTAGTCAGTCATGGATCAAAAGAGACATGATCACCCAAGCATGTATCATGTATGACAACTGACTGGCTGAAATTCTTTTGAAGATATCCTTTCCTTTCTCTCCACCTTTGCAACTGTCATCACACCTGTATTCCCATCCTTCTCTTGCTCCTTTCTAAATGGTTCGTCTTCCTCTTCACTCTCTTCTACTTAATCTTTTTACTCTTATGTCGCCCCCTGCACATCAGTGGCATTACCGCCTTGCTTGGAGTGATATGATTAAAAAAAAAAATGTATTTTAAAGAATTTTTCTATTCTGTCACTGAATTACCCACCATTAGTCTAATATATAAACTATTCTTCCATATTCACTTCACTTTAAATATAAAGATATATAATATAAAGATACATATATAATATGTATATCATGTATGTGTATATATATATTTATCATGATATATATATATATATATATATATATCAGTATATAAAGTATATGATTTAGTGTATCGAGGCAGCAAGTAATTTTCTAAACATATGCTGTTAAATATAAGAGACAATGAATGTCTATTATGTTTAATCATGAGCCGTTCTAAACATTGTATTTTTGCTTTAATTTCAGTTGAAAATAAAGACAAAAATTCTCCAACATTTGGATAATTATTTATTGATTTTCTTTCTAAGCTTTCGGCTCACATGAGCCATCTTCAGAGAGGTTGCTTAGACTGAAATATTATAACACCATCACCAGCGATTTTATCTTGTGTTGACATAAAACTCCGCTTGGCAATGGCAATAGTTACCAAAAATAATAAACACAGTTCTTAAATTTGCAATGCGGTTTTATGACATCACACCGCGTGATAGCGCGAAATGACAACAAAACCATGTCGTCAAATGCAATGTAATATGTTATTTCCGGATTTAAAGTTGATTTTATTGAGTGTTGGTTGTCTAGATTTGATGTACATGGCCTCCAATATCTGCAGGTTCCTCTTACTGTGTGTATGAGTAAGGATCACCGTATTGTTGACCAAAATCTGTCTGATATTACCTACATGCTTATGTTTTTCAGAGAAATGTTGTTTAATAGTACTCTGATCAGAAAGATGACATGTAAGTCTACGGGAGAGCATGGTTGTAGTAGGACCAATATATGTACTAGGTTTTTTATTAGTATAATTGTCTCTTATATTTAACAGCATATGTTTAGAAAGTATATGATATATACAGGGTGTCCATAAAGTCCGTGTGCACTTTCAAAAATTTATAATACAAATAAAGTTATAAATTCTTTACAGTGCACATAAACTTTATGGACATTATGTATAATATCATGTACTTCCATATTCACCTCACTTTAAATAAAGGTACCTACCAAAAGCTAAGCAAAGTATTAACAAACAGGAATATTTTTTTTCATTAAGGTTCAACCTGTACAAGGCCTGGGTACCACTCAAAATAGAAAGTTATGTTAAGGGGTAGATTATATAAATAAGAGGGGAGATAAGGGTTAACTCTAGATTTGAACAGCTTAAGATTGTAGTGATCAGGGAAACATCCTCTTGGAAGTCTGTTCTACTGAGTAGTGGCTTGAGAAAAGAAGCTGTTTGAGTGGAACTTACTTCTAATCATTAACCCTAGAATTGAACAGGTTAAGATTGTAGTGAACAGGGAAATATCCTTCTAGGAGTCCTTTTTCCAGAGCAGTGGTTTGTGGAAAGAAGCTGTTTGGGTGGAACTTACTTCTCACTGATGGAATATGGAGGCAATGTTTACTGCTATGTCAGTGGCATTGGAGGTTCTAGCTAGGAAGAACTGAAGAATGTAGTTCATCGGAGCACTTTCCATGGAAGTAGAGATAGAGCAGTGAGAGGCTCACCACATTCCACTTGTAAGAGAGAGGTTGGAGGGTGAAAAATAATTTGTCACTCAAGAGGACTCAGCCACACTTTTGAAATCTTATCAAAAATGGAAAGTGAGGACTGGGCAGCTCTCGCCTAAATATGACAATAGTAAGCGCCATGATTGCTAACATCCTGAAGGACAACAGCACATAGAGGAAATCTTACATATAAAGTTCATATATTATATTCTGCCATATTTATGTTCACTTCAATTATTTGTTTTTGAAACATTGGAGAGTTTGTGAGTTTGAGCTTTGTTTAACGGCATATCAATCTCTGTGGGTTATTTAATGCCAAAAAGGTGGAGTTTTAAGGTATTTTTTTTTATGTTTGGTTATAGTGAGAAGGTTGATTTAGTCAGATTTTAATGAATGTTTTCTTTGTTTTTATCCTTTTTCATTTTAGAAAACTGAAAACGTCTTCTAATTTTGTATTTAAAAAAATGTTTTGCAGAGAATTTTTTTTCTTTCAAAAACGTGTTATGGTAATAATATTTTCTTTAAAAATGTATTGTTGGTAATATTTTTTCTTAAAAAATGTATATTTTTCTATAAAAGTCTATTTTTATGCATATATTTCTATAAAAGTGTATTTTTATACTTACATAGTGTTTTGACCCCAGTTTAGGGTTAACTATTGTCCATAGCAGGGACCCTAACAGGTGCTACTACTCCCAGTCAGGATGGACCTGAGAACAACAGCAATCAGAGGCATTGCTGCTGGATGCAGTTTACCGTCATGCCCAGGACCAGGAACATTGGAGATAGGCAAGAATTGTAAAAACTGACTGAATGTTAAATTTCTTCCTTTTACTTCTGACTTAGCTGAAAGGGTTAATTTATTCCTCTCTTGTGATTTTCCTGACAATTCAGAACCGTGTAATATTCAACACTCTGAATTCTTTATATGAGGCTTTACACATTGGCACAGTGGCATTCTTTCTTCAACATCTTTTTTTTTTAATCTGACTTGCTATTCAATCCAACAAATCTTTACTACTCAATTCCTATAAATATTTCTTGAGTGCAGAACAACTTGTCTCATTTTTCTGAAACATGATCATGCTTTGATATACTCGTTATCATCCCCAGCTGGCATCTCATTGATTTTTATGTTTATGTCATGTATATATGTGTATACATTTCTGAAAAAAAAAAGAGAATATGTCTCAATTCTTGAAATATGATCATGTCTTGATAGCTCTACGATTGACGCCAGCCAGTTTTTATTGATTTCTCTGCATTTTCTACACAAACATATATACTTCTGAAAAAGAGGACAATATATCTCAATTTTTGGAACAGGATCCTGTTTTGACAGTAGACCTATCATCATCAGCTAATATTTACTGATTGCACCATCTACGCAACAAAAATGTACATATTTTCAAAGAGAGAACAATATATCTTAATTTTGAGGACATGATCATGTCTTCATTGACCTGATATCATCCTTAGCCGATACTTATCTTGGGTATGCAACATATACGAGGAACTATAAAACTAATTGAATAAGTATATAAAGAAAAAAAGGAAGACACTTGACAAGTGATTTAGAGAATCTTCAGTAGATTGAGAAGAGGTTTATGTCTGTGAGAGATCAGCGACTAAGAAGTAAGTTTACGCTGCTTTTTGAATGTGCTTTGAATGTGTTGAGGAATCAACTGGCTTATTTATTACCTAATAAAGAATTAATATAGTGGAGTGGTTAAACTGTTAGTGGTCTAGCCATGAAACCAGGGTTCAATTCTCCCCATAGTTTGTCAAGGAGTTGATTTCTTGATAATATCAGAATAGGGAGACTACCTCAGTATAAAGAACAATTGGGAAGTACCTAAAAACCATGTCATAGGTTGATCCAACCCTTAATTGATTGATTTGTTTTTTAAGCAGCATATCAACACCTTATGGGTCATTTAATGCTGAAATTTAATTGAATTATTTTTCACATAATTTTGTGGCTTCAGCTACAGATAAAATGTATTTTTGCTTTAGAATTATATTGTTGATATTTTTTGTATAGAAATGTATTGCTGGTATTTTTACTACAAATATGTGTTTTTATACTTTTGAAGTGTTTTGTTTTGTTTGGTGATTTATTATTTGTCTTTAGCTGGGATTCTAACAGAAGTTATCACCCCAGGTAAAGGTGAACCTTGGAACAACAGCAATTAAGGGGTGGTTCCACATTCCTCAAAACCTCCAATCTCTCAATCAGTGACCTTGCTGCTAGATGTAGTTTATAGTCATACCCAGGAATAGAATGTGTTGAGGAATCAGCTGGCTTATTTATTACCTAATAAAGAATTAATATAGTGGAGGGGTTAAACTGTTAGTTTTTAAAACATGAAACCCAGATTCAAATCTCACCATCATTAGTTTGTCAAGGAGTTGACTTCTTGATAATATCAGACTGGGGAGATTATCTCAGTATCTTGCACAATTGGGAAGTACATAAAAACCATATCACAGTTTGATCCAAGCCTTAATTAATTGATTGTTTAATGGCATATCAACTTCTTCTGAGTCATTTAATGCTGAAATGTAATTTTCTCGTGAATTTTGAAGCAATAAGAATATGATATACTATACTGACTTTTGGCTAACAAATTTCTGAAGATATTAGACACCCACTTTTCAGCTTAATGGGTGTATTCTAAGCAGTGGCAGTTGCTTCTCACCCTTCCTGCCAAAGTGGATTTAACCTTTAGGCCTAATTTAAATTTAACAAAATTTCTCCTCAGTGAATATCTTTCTACTGTTTCACCTTGACATGGTGTAATGATTAGCAAGCTTGTCTCACTAGAATCATTAAAATTGAGTAGTGAGTTCAATCATCACTGGGTGCATCATATTTTTGGCCTTGTACCACATCTAAGCTGTGCTTAGAAAATTACTATATTTTTCTATAGTGCTGTCACTCAGTTTATTGAACAAGAAACTGTTCTATCATATGTTATTCTTCTTTCTCAATTGAGTGATTGATTTGATTGTTTAGTGGCATATCAACACCTTATGGGTTATTTAATACTGAAATTTAATTTTCTTGGGAATTTTGAAGCAATAAAAATATGAAGTAAGTTATGCTGCTTTCACAATTGAATACATGGTAGATAATACTTGGCTTTTGTGCAGATATATGTTTGTGTAGATATGATTATTAGAGGCTGTTATAAGTATTTTTAGTTTTGTTGAAGTTATATTTTGGAATACAGTTTGATTTCATTAAGAAATTTTAGGATATTATATGGTTTATTGTCATAAAAGAGTTCTTTTATGTTGAGGTTTTGTTGAAGTTATATTTTGGAATACAGTTTGATTTTTTTAGGAAATTGTAGAATATTATATGGATTAATGTCATGAAAGAGTTCTTTTATGTTGGTTGTTTGATTGGTTGATTTTATTTGGCGGTACATCAACATTCATCAGCTAATCAATGTCTGAAATCCAAAATATTTGGTACACAATTTTAACCTTTCCAGTAAAGGTTTGTTTTTGATATAGGCTTGAGAGTACAACAATGAAGAGGTGGGTCTATGCTCATTAAAACCTCTAATCTCCTGATCAGAGACCTTGCTGCTGGATGTAGTTAATGGTCATAGCCAGGACTTCCAAGCCTTATCAATGAAATTGGGTTGATGAAATGGTTTCAATATTGTTTACCAAACTGACAGTCCTGAAGGAATACAAAGACTCAAATAAAATAGATAACTAAATAAACACATTATGATGGTGAAGAATGAATTAAAAGAAAACACATGAATAAGAAATGATAATTTAAATAAGATAACTTTACTTATTATTGTTCTACACCTGACTTCAACAAGCAATTATGTTCAACCTAATTACAATTAATGATAGATAAAGTAGGAACAATAGTTCAATTATGATGATTCGGTTATTCAGAGAGGACTGAGGTATACTTGTCAAAATATTTTGATGAGGCTGCATTGTTATTTTAGTCAATTAGAAATAATACCATTTCTTCTTCTATGTACTGTGTCCCTTTAGGATGTAGGTGATCATGGCTCTCCACATTTCCCTGTCCCTAGTGGCTCTTAACCCACTTTCTTCTGTTACCCCACCCAAACCTGCTCTATCATCCATTTGCTAAAGCCCATCAAGAATGTTAGATGTTGCTTTCATCATCTCTCTTTCCCTCTACCTGACCTGTGAGTATCAAATTTTCCCACTTTCATTATATGTCCCAGGAGCTTCAGCTGTCATTGCTTGATGTTAAGTATCAGTTTCCTTTTCATTTCCATCCTCTCCAAACCTATGTAGCTGCTTAAATGGTTGGTCCATGGTATCCTCAGCATCCTTCTGTAGAATCACATTTTGGTTGCTTCAAGTCTCTCCTTCATCGTTGACAAGATTGTCTAGCATTCACTGCCATATTGAAGAACAATAGCAATCCACTACCCTCTTCTATATTTCCAGCAAAAATTTTCCTGTCTTTCAATACTCTACTTGGCTTCTGGAATGCATCTTTGGCTATGCCAATTCACCTTCAGATCTCAATGAAACACTTTCTGTCTTCTGTTAGGACACTTCTGAGGTATTTATAATCAGAAAGAGACAACTGAAATTTCTGAGACACATTAAGAAAAAAGAGAAGCTTAGAGAATTTGACACTCATAGGACATATTGAAAGTAATAGGAGAAGAGTGAAACAGTGGATAACTTACTTAAGGAGGTCATGTAAATTTCTGAGATACATAATGAGGAAGGAGGGCTTGGAAAATTTGATACTCACAGGATATGTTTAAAGCAAAGGGAGCTCAGGGAAACAGTGAGTAAATTATTTAATTAGCTATGGTAAATTTCTGCAATACATGATGAACAAAGTAGGCTTGAAAAATTTGATACTCACAGACATTGAAGACAAGAGGAGCAGAGAAAAACAGTGAGTAACTTAATAAGATTGTGTAAATTTCTGGGATATATAATGAGGAAAGAGGACTTCAAGAATTTGATACTCACAAGACATATTGAAGGCAAGAGAGACAGAGGGAAAGAGTGAGTAAACTAGTTAAACAAACTTGTGTAAATAGATGGCTGAATAGGGAATGGGATGAGAAAAACAAACATTATCTAAAGATATGAAGTATAGGAAGTTGTGGAGAGCTATGATTGTTCACACACTGAAGGGACATGGAATATAAAAGATGAAGAAGAAATATTGACCCGGTTTCCAAAGGTAAAGATGAGTATATAAGTCCAAGAAAGATGTTGCTTTTTGCACGTAAACAACATCAAAATTGTTTTGATATTTAATTTGAATTTATCAATGTCACTGATGCTCAGCAAAAATTTCTGAGTTTTATTTAATTTTCCTCAAGTAACTTCACTAAGGAAAGATCAAAACTCTTTGCCATGAGTATGTAAGTTGTGGTGGATGAGCAGAGACAAGGTTGAGAAGAAAGAAAAATACAATTTCAGAATCAAGATATGGAAGCTGCAGCAGAGGATGGTGGCAATGAGAAAGCGCAAAGAAAAATGACAGACGGTGAAGCTGTATTATATTGGGAAATTATTCCTCAAGTTTCTTAAGAAACAATTGGTTCTTTTATTTTTTGATTTTTAACTGCTTATTAAAGATACAAGATAATCTATTCTAAGACAAAAGAAGACACCTGTCAAACAGTCAATGTAAGAAACAAAAAAAAAATTTGGAGCAAGGCAAATTAATAGCATAAACAATTTCATACAAACAGTACTGAGTGAATATTTGTACAGTTATTACTATCTAACTTTCTCATATATATATATATATATATATATATATATATATATATATATATATATATATTAATTTATTTGCTTAAACATTATTTTAATGGATACTTATATTTGAGTAGATATTCTGTTTTCTTTTTTATAATTAAAAAGTGTATTTATTTATATCTGCCAACCTGAATAATTGAGAAATCTTATGAAGAAAATACATGTCCTTTGGCAGGATTTGAACCTGCGTCCTCTAAGGAAAACTATCAATTTATCTGATGTGTTTTAGACCACTCAACAACAAAAGACTTACAGTTAGACAAAGCTTGAATTATGCCTTAGACACACATTTTTCTGATTTTTCATAATATTCATATCTGCTCTGTTTTTGTATCCCAATGTGAACAATGACAATTTATTTTATAAAATTTTTAGAAATTCTGTTATGAAATGGATGAACTCTGACATATTTTTAATTTATTTGTTTAAATAGTATTTTTAATAGATACTCATATTTGAGTAGATTCTCTGTTTTTTTCATGATTAAACAATATATTTATCTTTATCTATCAACTTGAATAATTGAGAAATATATATATATATGTATTAAATGGAAAAATACATGCATGAAAAGTAATATTCTTAAGATTATATTAAGCCTTGAAAAGAACAGGACAAGTTATTAAACCTGGAAAAGTAAAGGACAAGATATTCTAGTGAAGTAAATAATAAAAAATTTCTTACTTAAAATATTGCATTCAAATTTTATTTTAGTTGCAATATTTTATGAATATCTTGTCCTTTATTTCCTTTAATAACTTGTCCTGTTCTTTTCCAGGTTTAATATAATCTTAAGAATAATACTTTTCATGCACACATTTTTCCATGTAATCCATGATTTTTCTAGGCATTGCTATTAATTTATTGTAAATTTAATTCTGAAAACCACATTAAAAATATATTAAAAAGGAAAAAAAAATGCAATTGATTAAAAAACAATAAAAATTGATTATTTATAATTAATTCTGATAATAAATTCTGATAAAGTGATAAGTGATAAGCAAAGTTTGATTGACAAAAATGATAAAAGATATCAGAATTTAAATGTTGAAAACTGCATGTAAAAATATAAAACAGAAAAAGTTATAAAGAGTAAGATTTATAATTAGAAGTGTTAGTCACTCTCTAAATTATGTACTTATATAGTTAGTCTTCCTTTTCAGACTTCACATATTTTGATGTAACTATTTTTTATACTGAACCAAAATTCAAAATTTTTTTTCAAAATGTAGCTAAGGAAGTGTCCTATCTAACTCTATAAACTGTTTGAGAACTGAATTAGTGGTGAAGCCTAAAAGCTGCCTAGTTTCACTCAATGTCATACTTAAGAATATCATTCAACCATGGCAGAAAGAAGTGATGGATTTATCTATGAATCTGATATATTTTATTAATTAAACATTATTTGTATATAGATACCCATATTTGAATAGATGCTCTGTTTATTTATTAAACAATATTTTTATTTCCCTTTTTTTTGTACAGGGCTGAATGTGTGTATTGTGGTTTAATGGATATCAGCTTTGAATAAGAAATCAGAGAGTTGAGTTTGAATTCCTGTCAAATTCATTTGTGCGTTGTGGTGCAATGGATATCGGCTCGGAACGAGAAATCAGAGAGCCGAGTTCGAATTCCAGCTGAATTTATCATTGCATTCACTTACACGCAAATACCCTTGGGAAAGGTATTAATCCGTCTCTTCCTTCCAGTTATGGGTTAAATAGCAGGACAGATTGGGTTCTATAGCCTTGGTCGGCAACCAGTCTACCGCAGAAAGCAATGGCAACCTACTGCGGGATAATATTCTGCCCAGTCAGTCATGTCTCTTTCGAGACATGATTGCCCAAGCGTATATCACGTATGGCACTTAACTGACTAACACACAAATATCCTGGAGAAAGGTATGAATCTGTCTATTCTCTCTGCAGCTATGGGTTGAATAGCAGGACAACTTTGGTTGGAAACTGGTCAACCACAGAAAATAATAGTAACCTACTGCTAGAAAATCTTCTGCCTAAATCAATGACTGCCCAAGCATGTATCACATATAGCAATTAACTGACTGACAGAATATTTGAGAAATCCTATTAAAAAAAATGTGGGCTCCCCAGTAGGGTTTGAATCTTCATCCCTCTTTGCAGGAGAAACTGTCATCAAATCCAATTTGCTTTAGATATTTCTCAAATATTTTCTATCTTGGTCATGGAGAGTGTTGATAATCAAAGCAAAGCTGATTGTGCAAATCTTTTTCAGGTTCTTGAAATATTCATATCTGATCAATGTTATATCTTAATGTAAACAAAGCAATTACTAAATAAGTGATGGATTTTTATTTATCAATTTGACAGATTTTATTAGTTAAATGTTATTTTTAGTTAATACTCATATTTGAGTAGACACTCCTTTTATTTATTAAACAGTAAATTTATTTTTGTCTAACTGCCTGAATATTTGAGAAATCTTATTAAAGAAAAATAAGAATTCCCCAGCAAGATTTGAACCTGCATCAGGGGAAACTATCATTAGATCCAATTTGCTACTGATTGTTCTGGCTTTAGCATATGTTGATGCTCAAGCAAAGTTGAGTGCATATTTTTACTTAATAAAATTTCTCAAATAGTTTTCAATCCAGTAGCATAATTAAATTCATACAGTTGGATCACTAAGGAGAACATCACATCAGAACAATTGCCATGAAAATATTTGTAGAAAAGACAGAATAAAGTGACATCACATTGATATGAAAGTGACTGAAGTTGAGGTGCCAGGTCATGATTGATTAAATTACAGATTCTTTAAAGATGAGTAGAACAGATACTACACTACCCAATTCAAGCATAATAGTAGTTATTTTAAAAAGTTAAAGGTTCTATATGCAGGAGAGTATGGAAATAATCTCAAATAAAATGACTGAATGAGTTGTGAGAGAGATTTAGTGGTAAGAATATTAAAGTGACTGGTGAAGCTGAAGCAAAAATGATGTATCATTGAGAATTGTGGCATTAGTGATGTGGGTGAGGAAGAGCAATACGAGTGAAGAGTATAAAATGATGTCTTAAGGACAATATTATATTCAAGGACACCCGTGTCGCTTTAGAAGGGAGATCAGGGAAGCCTGACTGGTTGCCTGTCTTAGATTTGGAAGACTCAGACAATTTTCCCCACAACCCCTGAGGGTTATTCATTTATGTGATAGACAATGGAATACCAGAGGTCCAATTTTGGTATTTTTGCCAGATTCACTTTATGAAGAAGATTCAAAGAAAACCTGGAGATCTTTTTTTCTTGCTTGATTTTCTGTATTAAGAGCATCTTTTGGAGTATGACTAGTGGAAAGGTGTGTAGCCTGGTTCTAATCATTCATTGGAGAAGAAGAAGAAGAAGAAGAAGAAGAAGAAGAAGAAGAAGAAGAAGAGAGAGAAATAGAAAGGTGAAAGCAGAAAAGAGAACAAGGATGAAGAAGTGAAAAGAAATATAAAATATATATGCATATATACATGTGTGTGTGTGTGTGTGTGTGTTAATGCCCTCCACTGCACTCCCCATGGAAAAAGACAAAAGATATCAAAATGTGAAGAAAGACAAAAAGAAAGAGAGATTGGAAATGTGAGACAGAAGAAAAGAAAGACTAAGAAAGAGAAAAAGAAAAATAGAAAGAGAAAGAGAAAGAAACAAAGAAAGATAGGATAGAAATATGAAGTCAAAGAATAAAAGTGAGTAACTATAAACTAGAGGGACTAAATAGGAGGGATTAATTATAAACTACAAGGAGTAACTCTAAACAAGAGGAATGAATAATTATGAATAAGAAGGAGTAAAATATCAGTGAGAAAAGAGTGCATAATTAGGAACAAGATAGAGTAAATTGTGTATGAGAGAAAGTGAGTAATTCTGAATTGAAAGGAGTAAAATATCAGTGAGAGAAGAGTGCATAATTAGGAACAAGATAGGAAATAATTGTGTATGAGAGAAAGTGAGTAATTCTGAATTGAAAGGAGTAAAATATCAGTGAGAAAGAGTGCATAATTAGGAACAAGATAGAGTAAATTGTTAGCATGAGAGAAAGTAGGTAATTCTGAATTGAAAGGAGTAAAATATCAGTGAGAAAGAGTGCATAATTAGGAACAAGATAGAGTAAATTGTGTATGAGAGAAAGTGATGAATTCTGAATTGAAAGGAGTAAAATATCAGTGAAAGAGTGCATAATTAGGAACAAGATAGAGTAAATTGTGTATGAGAGAAAGTGAGTAATTCTGAATTGAAAGGAAGTAAAATATCAGTGAGAAAAGAGTGCATAATTAGGAACAAGATGAAATAAATTGTGTATGAGAAAAGTGAAGTAATTCTGAATTGAAAGGAGTAAAATATCAGTGAGAAGAATTGCATAATTAGGAACAAGATAGAGTAAATTGTGTGTGTAGAGAAAAGTGAGTAATTCTGAATTGAAAGGAGTAAAATATCAGTGAGAAAGAGTGCATAATTAGGAACAAGATAGAGTAAATTGTGTATGAGAGAAAGTGAGTAATTCTGAGATTGAAAGGGCATGTCAGTGAGGAAAAGAGTGCATAATTAGGAACAAGATAGAGTAAATTGTGTGTGAGAGAAAGTGAGTAATTCTGAATTGAAAGGAGTAAAATATCAGTGAGAAAGAGTGCATAATTAGGAACAAGATGAAATAAATTGTGTATGAGAGAAAGTGGGCTAATTCTAGTTGAAAGAGGTAAAATATCAGTGAGAAAGAGTGCATAATTAGGAACAAGATAGAGTAAATTGTGTGTATGAGAGAAAGTGAGTAATTCTGAATTGAAAGGAGTAAAATATCAGTGAGAAAGAGTGCATAATTAGGAACAAGATAGAGTAAATTGTGTATGAGAGAAAAGTGAGTAATTCTAATTGAAGAAAAAGGAGTAAAATATCAGTGAAGAAATTACATAATTAGGAACAAGATAGAGTGATTGTGTATGAGAGAAAGTGAGTAATTCTGAATTGAAAGGAGTAAAATATCAGT
The DNA here is from genome assembly GCA_037127315.1 of Ascarosepion bandense. Classification (NCBI taxonomy): domain Eukaryota; kingdom Metazoa; phylum Mollusca; class Cephalopoda; order Sepiida; family Sepiidae; genus Ascarosepion; species Ascarosepion bandense. The sequence goes on from JBBBDQ010002151.1 coordinate 193,068, forward strand.
GAGAAAGAGTGCATAATTAGGAACAAGATGAAATGGGTGTGTATGAGAGAAAGTGAGTAATTCTGAATTGAAAGGAGTAAAATATCAGTGAGAAAGAGTGTAATTAGGAACAAGATGGAGTAAATTGTGTGTGAGAGAAAAGTGAGTAATTCTGAATTGAAAGGATAAAATATCGGTGAGAAAGAGTGCATAATTAGGAACAAGATAGAGTAAATTGTGTGTAGAGAAAAGTGAGGTAATTCTGAATTGAAAGAATTAAAATATCAGTGAAAGGAAGTGTAATTGGGAACAAGATAAGGTAAATTGTGTGTGAGAGAAAGTGAGTAATTCTGTGAATTGAAAGGAGTAAAATGTCAGTGAGAAGAGTGTAATTGGGAACAGAATGAAGTAAATTGTGTATGAGAGAAAGTGAGTAATTCTGAATTGAAAGGAGTAAATATCAGTGAGAAAGGTGCATAATTAGGAACAAGATAGAGTAAATTGTGTATGAGAGAAAGTGAGTAATTCTGAATTGAAAGGAGTAAAAAATATCAGTGAGAAAGAGTGCATAATTAGGAACAAGATAGAGTAAATTGTACATGTAGGAGAAAGTGAGTAATTCTGAATTGAAAGAATGAAATATCAGTGAAGGTACATAATTAGGAACAAGATAGAGTAAATTGTGTATATGAGAGAAAGTGAGGTAATTCCTGAGATTGAAAGGGTAAATATCAGTGAGAAAGAGGTGCATAATTAGGAACAAGATGAGAGTAGGTTTAACATGAGAGAAAGTGAGTAGTTCTAGTTAGAAGAGTAAAATATCAGTGAGGAAAAGAATTGTAATTGGGAACAAGATAGAATGGAATTGTTATTGTGAGAGAAAGTGAGTAATTCTGAATTGAAAGGAGTAATTATTAATGTGCAGGAAGGAGTAATAATGAACAAGTGAGAGCAACTATCAATGACCAAGAATGAATAATTATGTACAAGAAGGAGTAAACATGAATGAGAGAGTATGAATATTAATAAGATGTTTTTTTTTGTTTTTTTTAATCATATCACCCTGAGCAAGGCGGTAATGCCAGTGAAGCGCAGGGGGCTACGTAAGAGTGAAAAGACTAGAAAAGAGAAAGCCGGGAACCACATCCTAAACAGGGAACAAGGGATGAGCCTCTTCCCCTAGTCAATAGATGTGGGTGGAGTGTGAACCGAGCAATAGTTTAGTCTATCTACTCCAATTGAAAAAAAAAAGAAAAGAGTGAAAAGATTGGAAAAGAGAAAACTGGAAACCACATCCTAAACAGGGAACAAGGGATGAGCCTCTTAACTTGTTCAATAGACGTGGGTGGAGTTTGAAACGGGCGATAGTTTAGTCTATCTACTACAATTGTATTGAGTAAATATGAATGAGGAAGAGAGTAATTATTGTCAAGGAGGAGTAAGTATTATAAGTTTTTTTTTTTTTTTTTTAATCATTTCACCCCGAGCAAGGCAGAAATGCCACTGATGTGCAGGGGGCTACATAAATGTAAAAAGATTAATTAGAAAAGAGTGAGGTGTACAAACTAGTTAGAAAGGAACAATAGAAAGCTGAGAAAGCATGTGCGATGACAGATACATAGGTGGAGAGAAAGGGAAGGTTATACAGGGGTGGGGAGAGAGCTAGAGTCCAGTGGTTAGTAGATGAGTATTGACTTTGCATTTAAATTTCTGGAGGTTGTAGCCGTCAGGAAAGCAAGATTTTTGAGTGACTCATGTTAAACAAGAAGGATTAAATAATAATTAGGAAGTGTAATTAGAAATAAGGAAGTAAAACCAGGATATGTATATAGGATATATATATATATATATATATATATAAATAAGTAATATTATTTAAGTATATAATATGTAAATGGTATGTGCAAAATTTTCTATATCTTTGTTTTTTTATTTAAAACAACTTCCTGTGTGGCTTGATGTTGGGATGCCCGCACCTATTCGGCTATAATGGACTATTCCATTACTATGTAAAGTAATGGTGGCATCTACGTTAGGTAGAGTGTGCCGAGCAGTCGATCGACAAGTCAGTCGTAGACTTCCGGTGACGACCCGGAAGTACCCATTGCTCATACTACGTCTTACGACGGTTGAGACGATTAACCTTTATTCTTGTATTGGATACTAATAACCTTTGTAAATACTATTTTCACGGAATACAACAATTAACCTATTCCTGTTGTTGAGTTATTTATTCTTACTCACGACATAATACTTGACTTTTTCAAAAATGATGCTGGAGATATTTTTTTATATCTAATATCTGGTGAGATGAATTTTAACCATGACTTTCTTTGATTGGATACTTTGATTCTCTGCATGTTCATTGATGTGAATTGTGGTGTAATGGATATCAGCTCAAGAAAAAGAAATTGGAGAGCTGGGTTCAAATTCCAGTCAAATTCATTTCATTCATTTACACATAAATATCTGTAGGAAACATGAATCCCATTCTTTTTCCTCCAGCTATGGGTCAACTAGCAAGACAAATTCAGTTATATAGCTTTGACTGGCAACTGGTTTACTGAAGAAAGTAATGGCAACCTACTGTGGGAAAATTTTCTGCCTAGTCAATCATGTCTAAAAAAAAAGACATAATTGGCCAAGTGTGTATCACATATGGCAATTAACTGACTTACACACACACCATACACACACACACACACACATATATATATATATATATATATATATATATATATATATATTAGTTTTTGGTCATAATTAAATTAGACCAGCAGTCAGTTGTATTAAAAAGTGTTCAAGACATTTATATTGTAGAACTTTAGAATATTTTTCATTTGGAAATGTGTTAATGATTTCCAAATGATATATATATATATATACAAATTTGTGTATTTGGGAAGAAATTCCTTTATGCAAATTTTGCTAAAAATAACTGACAAAATGGTTAAGTTTTCAATATAATTCTTCATGTAATCTTATAATTTTTATCTTTTTAGTACATAGATTATATAAAAATTGTCCAGCTGTTTTATTTATTAAAGCACATTCAGCTATACTTTTAGCAATTACCAAAGATGAATTTTATTTTACTTTTAACTGAATATATGGAATGTTTTATGCATGTATCTAGAGTTATAGAAGTATTTTAATTTTTAAACATGATCAGCATATTATGACCATGTTCATAGTTGATATTGATACCATTTAACATACTTGTTGATAATACAAATATTATAGCATCATTCATACATAAAAAGAGCTAAAAATAATAGAAGCATTATTAATAAAAAAAGAGCCAACACTCAATAATATCAATTTTTTTTTTTTTTTTTTTTTTAATCATCTCACCCCAAGCAAGGCATTCCACTGCCACTATTGCGCATGGGGCTACATAGGGGAAGGTAAAGAGAAGGAGTGGATAGACATAGGGAATGTCAGGAGAAAGGTGACAGATGAGTAAGGATAGCGAGGATGAGGGTTGGGCAGATGGGAAGAGTGCTTGATAGAATGGGAGCAGGTTAGTGTGTTAGGAGGTGTGTATTGACCTTACATTTAAACTCCTGGAGATTGTAGCCGTCGGGGAAGCAATCGTTTGGAAGAGAATTCCACAGTCGGGAAGTGCGAGGAAATAAACTGTTGGAGTAGAAGTTACGGCTGCATTTTATCGGTTTATGAACCCGTCCTGCTAATGCCCCATTATTAAGACTAATATGCAAATGAAGTAATCAAATCAATAAGGATGAGAAGATTAGACTGAATAACCATTTAAGATGATAACTTATCACCAAATTTCAGGCAATGAAGAAGGTTAAAGAGTGCATTGGGTGAAATGCAAAGATAAAGACAACAAACATGAGAATATTAGTCTAATTAACTCATGGAATAACAATGATAACTCATCACATAACTTTGAACAATATTTATTTCTTGCTAAATTGTGGCTGCGTATGATATATTAGTGTGCATGACATATCATATTATCTATGATGTAGACAAAATGATATGAAAAATATACTAATTACTTATTTCAAAAAACGTATATTAGGCAATAATATTGAACATCTATTTGAGGATAGCATAAATCATAAGTGGAGAATTTACTGAAATTACAAATGAGAGCCCAAAATAGTGTTCAATTAATAATCAGTCAGTTAAGTGCTATGTGAGATAAACGTTTGGGCGATCATGTTTTGAAAGAGATATATCTGACTGGGCAGAAGATTTTTCTGCTGTAGGTTGCCATTACTTTCTGTGATAGACTAGTTTCCAACCAAGGCTATAGAACCCAATCTATTCTGCTGTTTAATCCATAGCTGGAGAGAGAAGAGGTAAATTGATATTTTTCCCAAAGGAATTTGTGTGTAAATGAATGCAATGAATTCAATTCAAATTTGAAATTGGCTCTCTGATTTTTCATACCGTGCTGATATCCACTGCACCACAAATAAGCCAAAACATAGTGTCCATCCTGACATTGTAAAGGAGGCCCCTAAAGTTGCTTTTTAAAATAAATAGGAGCAAAGAATAAAAGAAATTTTGAATATCAACCAATAAAATAAAATTGGATGAATCAGTTCAAACCAATCATATTTTCTAACCAATAAAAATAAGAAAAGCTGACCCCAAAAGTAATTGTTTCTGGAACCTTTCAAAAACTATAAATAATTAAGTCTGTCAGTATTTGAAAGTCAATATGACATTTTGATACTGTTCAAAAACAATACATCATCCTTTATCATAAACAAGACAGAACATTTCAAGTTCAAATATTTTGTTCCTTTATTGACTTTAAAATATATATCTATCCAGTAATTTTATTATTATTAACAGCACCTTTCTTTTCTATTGTACACATGAAGTCAGTCACTTAAATGCCATACATGATACATGCTTGGGCAATCATGTCTCTTTCAAGAAATGACTAACTAGGCAGATTTTCCCATAGTATATTGCCATTAATTTCTGAAGAACTGTTATGGTGCCCTTCTACGTGAAATGGACTCTTCCTTCTGCTATAAATAATAACTGGAGTGACGTCCTGGGACACAGCTGTAAGACAGTCTAGAGACAGTCAAGATGCAGCATAACTATACCATTCAGGCATCCACTTCTATTTTGCTGATTACTAACACTTATTGTATATTTTGTTCTGTTATTCTAATATCTTCCTGTTTCTCTGTCTTTCTTCCTGGCCTAACAGGCCACTACAGCTTGGTGATGGAGGTTTCGCCACAATAACTTCACAACAAGAACCCAATCTGTTCTAATATTTAACACATAGCTGGAGGGAAAATAGATGGATTAATACCTTTCCCAAGGGTAATAGTGTCTAAGTGAATGGAATTAATTCTACTGGAAATCAAACTTGGCTCTTAAATTTCTCATTTTGAGCCAATATTTATTATACAACAATACCCATCAGTACATATGAAACATTTCCTAAAATGTGCATGCATTTGTATGACAGACTTTGATGTATTTTTGCCATACAAACTTTAGCAGCAAAACTTCATTTGTATACACTCATTTTGAAAAATGTATGAAATAAATGCATCAACTTCAGTATATGTAGATAAACCTAATTTGCATTTACTATTACTAAATACTAAATACTTCTGTAATGTTATCTGTGAAGGAAAATATCTTGGTTTTCCCTGGTGAGAAATATATATTATTCCTATTTCCATGGAGGTTAGTAAATAAATAATATCAAGGCAGGTCGCCATGCAACAATAAGGTGAAATGGAGAAATAAAATGAATGTTCTCAGACATTTATAACACACACAAATAATACATATATACATAAACAAGTATCTATACATGGAGAATTACATATCAGTTATGTCCAACATAAATCAAACTATCACAAGGAACTAAAAGGGAAGGTCTTAAATTTGAAGATCCCTCTGTTCAGCCATTATCATGACTCCAGATTTGGAGGGGCTGAATTTATATGTGTCCCAAAGGGATATGGCTGGCTCCGTCTATGTCCCCACAGAATAGCAGGATAGCAGGAGATTCTGCCTAGGCCCAAAAGTCCAGACAGAAGAGAAACAACCTTCTTCCTTGGTTGCTGTTAGCTTAAAGAATGGGATAAATGCTTGGGTCACTATCAGGAGTAACGTCATGAGCGATTGTCTTGTGACCATGTGACTTTATCTATACCAAAGGGAGATAAGCACCTTTTGTATTCTTACACTTCAAATACTTTGGTGCATGCATTAGTTGCATTATATTTAGTATAGGCAATAAAAAAAAATAAAAGTTGGCTGTTCCAGTTGCTATTTTGCCCAATACCATATAGAGTTATAAAACCAGAATCATTTTCTTAAATATCCTAGACAGACTTTCATATGGATATCACCAAACCCAATCAAAAATATCTAAACTCTCAGCTCTATACAACTAGTTTCTCAGATTAATATTTTAAAATGGCTTTTAACAAGTAAAAAGCTGAGAGTCTTGGCAAATACCATGCTTCTTTGAACATTGCAGACTTCTGCTACAGAATCACAAAGAAGTGTTTGGAAATATATAAACTGTCAGCTTTATATAACCATTTTCTATGATTACTGCTAAAAAATGACACTGGACAAGTAAAGCCTAAAAGTCTTGGCAAAGACCATCATTCTTCGAACATTTTTGACTGGAATTACAGAATCCCAAAGAACTGTTCAGAAATATCTAAACTGTCAGATCAGTGGTTAAAATTTTTGAATGAGTGAAGGCAGTGGCTTATTGCAAAGACTACATTTCTTCGAATTTAGCAGACTGGTCCTGCAGAATCACAAAGAACTTTACCAAATAATCAAAACCTCCTCACTTGAGGACTGTCAGCAACAGCTAAAATAGATATTACATGTAACAGAAAGAGAAAATAATGACATAATGTTGACATTCTACACTAGTTAAATAAAAAGTTAGAAAGGAAGCCCTCATCAATAGTGGAAAGAGTAATAACAACTACTGGACTTGAGAAACTTATTTTCCTGAAAAAATTGTTATAAGAGAAAGATTTTATGAATTCAGCTGAAAGTAGTACAGGCTGCTTAGTCAATGATTGTCAAATGTTTCCTTATAAAGAAACTACTCATAGTTTTCATTTTGAAAATGCTTATAGGTAGTTGTTTATTAATTGTTACTTAATACCATTTTTGCTGCAATTATGAGGGAATGAAAGGAACAGTACTGAAATATTCTCAAATACACTTTCATTTAATTATGATATTGCAAAGCCATATCACTTCTGTTTGGGGCACCTCAGTGTGGTATAACGATTAGCAAGCTTGTTTTACTAGAACAATTACAACTGAGTAGTGAATTTGATCCTCACAGGGTACCCCATACTTTTGGCCTTGTGTCACATCTAAGCTATGTTTGAAAAATCACCACATCATTTCTGGTTGATTTTTTTTCATTCTTGTAGACAGTAAACTTAAAAATATTAAGTTGTAACTGATTCTACTTACTAAATACTTGGAGTAAGATCTTTCATTGAATAAAACAGAAGAGTTCTTTTCTTTTAGAGAAACACATCAGAATTTCTAATTTCACAAAAAAAGGGAAGAGTTTCATATTCCTTTAAAGAAACAAAGAACTTTATCATTTTTAAGATTTGGGGGAAAGATTCATTTCTTATTTAATATCACTTCAAAACTGAACCCCCACTTTCTGACCGTTGAAATGCTTAACAAATATAGAAAATATGTTGCCAGTGTTGTATATGAGTTATTTAAATAACTTATTTAAGAACAGTTGCTTTTGGCTTCTGAATATAAGTTATCTTAAGCCAAAGTCTACTCGGTTAAAAACTGACAGATAAAGAATGATAAATAAAGGAAGACAATCCAAAAAATTGCTGTGAAATAGGTTTAGGAATAAAAAAAGGAAAATAATTGATTAATATTTTTTATCTCAACCCTTTCTCTTTCTTTATTTTTTTCTGTTTTATTTCATTCTTTTATGTCCATTTTTTTCATATTCTCCTTCATCATTTATATCTTCTTTTTTATGCTTCATTTCTTTTTCTTTGTTATTGATATTTATTTCTTTAACTTCATGGCTTTTTTGCCTGCTCATTCTTCTTCATATTATTTCTTTCCTTATAATTCATAGACTTTATATGATTTTTATTTTCATCTTTATTCTTCTGTGGTTCTATTTATTCTTTGTTATTTCTTTGATGACAGCTGTGGCACACAACTGCTACTGTCAGAGATGAATGAACTTAAATGCTTTTTTTTTCTCTTGATTCTGTGACCATTCTTCTTCAAGATTCTTATATGTACAACTAGCATCATTCTCCTCCATTTTTTACCATTCTTTTTTTCAGTTCCTGATCTTAGATTCATTTCTTGATGGTGAGACCCCCTCCATAGATGCTCATATTTTACAGACCTATTTGGGAATAACTTGCCAGTATTCCAGGGCTAAAGATCACAATTATTTTAAGGCTTGCTCATTTGGGCAGATATTTATTTTATTCAGTTCTGGTTCAAAAGGGTTATTTTTTTTGTATTTTTTAGACTTTTAGTTACGTCTGTTTTTTAGCTTTTCTTCTTTTATTGTAACTTATAAAATGTAAATTTTGTATAAAAAATTGAAAATAATTATATAATAAAAAGAAAAGTGGAAATAAAAAGAATTTATTGACAATGAAGAAAAGGAAGAAAAGAGAAAGGCAAAAAAGAAGAGGAAGAAAGAAAAATAAAAAAGGTAAAGAAAAAGAGAATGAAAGAGAAAAATGAAAAAAGAAGAAAAGTTGAATAAAAGGAAAGAAAGAAAAAAGAAAGGAAACTGGAAATGTTAGAAAGACAAGAATAGATGGAAACAAAATAATGAAGTGATGCCTTAAAGAGAAAGAAAGAAACAAAAGAGAAAATGAAGAATGAAGTGAAATTATCAGAGAAAGAAATATGGAATCAAGAATGATCACCAAGAAATCATTGAAGAATTCAGAAAAATAGAAAAAATAAATATTGCAAAAAATGGACAGGACAAAAAGAAGAAAAAATGAAAGAATAATAAAAAAGAAAAGAAAAAGAGAATGAAAGAGAAAAATGAGAAATGAAGATAGGGTTGAAGAAAAAAGAAAGATGAGAGGAAAATGAAATTGTCAGAAAGAAAAAAATGGAAGAAAACAAAATAAACTGATGATTTGAAGAGAAAGTAAAAAACAAAAGAGAAAATGAAGAAAATGAAGAATGGAGTGAAATTATCAGATAGAAAGAAATATAGACCTGAGAATGATCCCCAAGAAAACATTAAAGAATTAAAAAAGTAGATGAAATAAATAGTGTAAAAAATGGACAGCAAAAAAAAAAGGAAAAAGATAGAAAAAAAACCCCCCAAAATACTGGAAAAAAAAGCATATGTGTGTAAGGGTGAAGGGAAGAAATAAAAATGAAGAAAAAAGCAAAAACAACAAAAAGAGAAAATGAAAATCTGAAGCATTCACAAGACCTGAGAGAAACAAGGTAAAATATAATTGTGGCATTGACAGAACAATATTTCTTGAAAAACTTCCAACCTGAACTTGCCCCCTACCGATAAAAAATGAGCTAGGGTTGGTAGTGAGGAATAAAGAATAAAAAAATTTGGAAGAAAAATTATCATTTGTGTCAACCTCACAAAAAGACCCCAAAATTTCAGCTGAATTCTATTTTTTTATTTATTTTACACATTTTTAAAGAGGTTTTTTTCTTCTTTATTTTTTTGGCAGTGAAAAGATTTGGGTCTATAACCCATCTTAACATATGACACAGGACAAATAATCAACATTCTTCTTGTAAGATCTGCTGCTCCTATGTAATTTTTCTTTCTCCTACTCTCTGATTTGCACTTAAAGAGACATGTATATAGGCACTCTGATGTCTTTAAGAAAAATCTTGTGTACCTGTTAGTAAATGCATGCAAACTATAAACATATACCTGTTTGCATTTAAACTGATTCTCTTCTTGTACCTTGATATGACTAAATATTCAATAAAATATCACTTTATTAGGATATATCAAAAGTATTTTAGTTTTTTACAGACCTACACTTCAAAGTTTATTTCATATACACATCTAAAGATTATGACTTCAAAATAATAATAACAATAATAATAATAACAATAATAATAATAATAATAACAACAGCAACAACAATAATAGTAATAGGCTTTATCAGTGGCTTTTACTTTTTAAAAAACCTTTGCGACAAAGCTTATTTCATGTTCACATGGAAATACTATGACTACAATATATTATTTTTATTATTATTATTTGTGTGTATCAAAAGTGTTTTCATTTTTTTCATCTCTTTACTCCAAAGAATATTTTGTGTATATATTTTGAGACTATCAATAATATCACTAGATTTCCCATGACAACATTATTATCATTATTAGGGTGTATCAAAAGTGTTTTCATTTTTCAGCCCTTTACTCCAAAGAATATTTCATGTATATATCTTCAGACTATTAATAATATCACCAGATTCCCCCTGATAACACTATATTATTATATATATATATATATATTTCATTTTTTAAACAAGTTATTTTGCTACCCAGGTTTCTACCATGAGTGTTGTCTTCAGGTGATTTTTAATAACTAATTTTAGCATTTATCGCTTTTCTTTTTAAGAACGGTCTTGTAACAGTGTTTTATTTGAATGTTCATGTGGCAGGGAATTTATGAATGTGCAATTTTTCAATTCAAACGGATTATGGCATTTTCATCCATGGTTGTATGAACCTAAGAGGTATTTCTTAGTGTGGATGCATTTAGTCATAATTTCCATTCTTTCTTTTAACAGTTCCTCTTTATTTGGGAATATCATAATTTCTAATTTTTCTTCTCAGCACAGTCTACATATTTTTCCACCACTGTAAGTCTTGACTGTTTTTACAATTCTCCACATTATGTCTGGGTCTTTTTCATATTTTGTTTTCAATTCCAAGATGTAGCTAGCCAATTTTGTATTGTTTTTTCATTTGTTTTTAAATTTTTCTATTTTAAATGTAGATCTGTGATTAAACCACTTGGTCTTAAAGGTGTCTTTGGTTGAGCACAAATATATTTTGTTTTGGCCATTTGAGTCATGTACCTCTGCCTTGTAAATGATTTCTTTTGTGTTGCAGAGACCTTGAAGTGGATATTTATTTTTGTCCCTGCAGCTGCATTCTTTGAACGATAAACAGTAAAATCAGTTATTAAAAATCATCTGATGACACCACTCATGGTAGAAACCTAGGTAATGAAATAACTCATTTAAAATTGGAAAATATTGCAAAGTTCTACAATATAATTGTATTGAACACTTTTTCATACAAATGTGTACTGGTCTAACCCTATTATGACCAAAACTAAGTATTAAACAATCAATATATATATATATATATATATATATATATATATATATATATATATATATATTTCATTTGAAAATGAGTTATTTCTGCAACCTAGGTTTCAACCTTTTGGTATCTTCAGATGATTTATAATAACTGATTTTTCCGTTTTTCAAACACATGAACAGGGATTTTTAATTAACATGTGACTGGGATTTTTAAATAAATGAAGATTTTTAAAATTAGGGAATTATTCAAAGAACTTGCAACACTTTCAACCAGGTTTGTACGATATTAGTATGTATTTATAGATATGTTTACATCTGGATATAATTTCAGATCTTTCATTAAGTAATTGTTTTTGTTCTGGGAACTTTTCCTCATGGCACAATTTGTATACATTGCCACTGTCGTATGGTTTAACCATTTTCAATATACTCCAAGCTACATCAGTGTTTTTTTCAGTTTTCAATTTTAACTTACACATTTAGTTTGGCAAAATATTTATATTGATATGCCATCTAAAATGAGAGAACCAACTTAATAAAAAATTATCCAAATGTTGGAGAATTTTTGTCTTTATTTTTAACTGAAATCAAAGCCAACGATGT